>MU159985.1:23570-34075 GCA_015888305.1 Antheraea pernyi
TGTGTATGTATGTGCACGTGTGTGAGAGAGATGATTTCATATGTGTGTTCAAGTGATGTAGGTGAGTCACTGTATCGCGAAAATAATATCAAGAGGGCTCCGCGCGGGGACGACCTAGGCTCGAGATATTATTGAGAACCGCGAAGTGTGCGGGAGCTAATAGGGATCGATTACAAAAGCGTGGGCGCAATACGCATTTTATAAGATTGAATTTAAATTTACTAACGGTGACGGCACCGAAGTCTAAAAATAGACATAACAAAAATTATTATTATTGTTTGACGGTTATTTTTAGGGGCAACAATTATGTTATGGGCGGGTATTATGAAGAACAGGCGAACTGAGCTCGTTTTTGTAAATGGAAACATGAATGCTGAAAATTACATTGAGGATATTCTCAGACCTTATGTCTACCCCATTGCACAAACCTTTGGCTCCGATTTTAGGTTAATGCATGACAATGCGCGTTCACATACAGCTCGGCGAACCAGTGAATACTTTGCAACGGAGAACATCCGGGTATTGCCCTGGCCTGCACAATCGCCAGATCTCAACCCCATCGAGCACGCATGGGACATGCTCCAGAGACGTGTTTTGAAGGACTTGGACGGAGCGACAACAACCCAACAGCTGAAGGATTTGCTACAATTCCATTGGGAGCGAATACCGCAAGATGACATAAACAGTCTCATTAATTCAATGAATAATCGTTGCCGACAAGTTCTGAATAGCAGAGGAGACCATACTTTGTATTAAATCGGTCTATTCTTTCACAATAAATACATTTTCTTTAGAAATTTCATTTTGTAAGAAAAAAGTTTAGTTTCTTATGTATCTTAGTTTCTACAGTATATTCTAATATTGTTCATTTCTGTTATTAAAAGAACTTATAAAGACAACAGCTGTTATTTTTACATCATAGAACCCTAAAGATATTATTTTAAAAATAAAATACAACGTTATAATGTGAAGAACCATCCTAAAATTTAAATTAGTACATGTTGCTTAGACTTTTTTGATGAGTGTATAATAAACTGAAAACTATTATTTTTAATAGACTTTTTTCTAACTAACTATATTATTAAAGGGAACGTAAGTTAATTTGTTATGCATTCAGTCCTTAAATACTCGACTGATCATCATGAGAATTTGGAGGAACAAAAATACATACAAGTATTAATTTGTAGCTACCGAGTATGTCATCCTCTTTGGCAGGTTGGTTGAAACTTTTGTAAATATTGTAAATACAATGTTGTTCAAGCAATTGAACAAATAAATGAAATATTGCGTGTCTCTATAAATACCTTATATGGTCATATTAATAAACAGTCTATATCACACACTCCGAGTATTATTATTACGCTGTCCGTGTCAGTCTAGATTCTTATAGTAGTGAGCATGAAGCTCCTACAAATTCATAATTCATAAAAACATAGAGTTCCTGAGAGATAGGTCAAATCTACATACATACAAGTGTAGCAGCAAACCAAATTCAGTAGGATATGTATATTTCTTATACAAATTTATATACTACATATTGTATTATTTGCTATACATTATTAATTACAGCAAAATAGATTTTAAAGAGTTAGTAAAATAGATAGCATCAGAAACCTAAATTAAGTAAGAACACTTAGATGAGACAACTTTAAAAGTTATAACAAAAGGCATTTCAATTTATCAAACTCAGACTATAGGAACATCCATTTTTATATATATATTTAATTATTTAACTAAAATAGTATGGAATTGTAAATTTACAGGCATATTATTCCACAATAAATTTATCTCATTTTACTGTTTCTCTAAAATCAGATACCTACAACTTTCCTATTTTTTCAATAAAATTAAAAATGATTCTATAAAGTTGCAATACTGTTCTCAGTATATGATACAACAATCATTGAAATTAAAGCCAGTTTCCTTTCATTCAGTAACTGATGCTTTAACTTGATTTATGACTTCACATTAAAAACCTATTAACATAACTATCAATGCTGTGATCCTTCAATAGATAACCATAATTATATGCTAAATGTGCCTTGATATAATTCATATGGATCATTGTTACCAGAGCGCTTATTCTTATTTAGTTTTCTTTTTTAATCCTGGAACAGATACAGCTAGTAAAGTTAGATCTACAATGTTTACATACCTATTTATAGGGGTTTAAGAATTGTTGTGTAAACCTTTTTATATCTATAAGAATGTAGCGAGTGCTGGACCACTTAAGATTCTTCGTATATCCCTAGAATCTTATTTATGTAAACAATCCTAAAATATCCTAAGAAAATGATGAGATTCAGAATATGGCATCACAATTGCAACATTCCGAAACACCTTCTTTTTCCATCTGCGACTTCATTATGCATTGTTGCTTTTAAACTTATCTTATAATAAATCATACTATTCTAATGAAATCATCAAAGATGTGCCCATTTTGTTATCTTTATAAAAAGAAAATTGTTAACACAACACGACACACATGAACAGTTAAAGGCTTTTTCATTCTAAGTATTATTAATTTTAAGATTACTAAGATTAGTTATTTATGCATTTTTACTTCATAACAGTTTATATTATGGTCTTTTTTTATATCATACGGGGCAAACAAACAGGTGGGCCACCTGTTGGTAAGTGATCACCTCCATCCATACACCAACTGCATTGCCGCCCTTTTAAATAGGTATAGACTCATTTCTGGTGTACGCAGGTCATGGATTTATTTGATTTAAAAAAAATATTCCATGCTTAAATTAATTAAATACATGAGAAGTAAAAAAAAGAAAGCTATTATAATGAACACTCACATGATATCATAGTTATATGTAAAGAATTTTTTTCACATAAATCTTAAGACAAAAATTATATGTAAGCAGTATAATACTTCAAAGGATAAGAAAGATGTAGGAAATTTTTTTGGAAAATTCTATTATAGAGGCAAAGGCAAAGTAACAATAACGTTAAATAAAGTGAAATATTGTTTTTTCAATTAAATACATTTTTTTTGTTTCTATTTCAACATCAATATATTGATGATACAAATAGTATGATTGTGAGATATGCTGAGTTACCTATGCTTATAGAGAAAGAGAATGAGAATTGTCTGCTAATGCTCAATATTAAATTTTGACATAAAAATAAAGATAGCTAATAATAAATATAGGCCACAATAATTTTAAAAAACATTGTTTGTAATCAATTTCTTTTCAATCCAAAACTTTTACACTTCTTTCACAATTGTAATCCCATCATGAGACCTATGACAAAATTATGTGTATATTAAAACAGCAATAATCTTTATAGATAAATTTCTTCTGCATGTGTGTATGTCACTGAACTCGTCCTAAACTGCTGGACAAATTTTAATAAAATATTGTTAAGGTGCGTGTTCCAGTGGATTGAATGGTTTAGATTCATCATTGGATCCTGTATGTGGCATTGCAGTTGAATTTTAGATTTTTTTTTATTATCAACACAGGACAATGTCCGCCGGGCCCACTAGTTTTATATATACCTTATTCACTTAAATATATATCTAATCATAAATATTGAGTATTATTTGATTGAAGAAGACATTACTTTGTGGAAATCCAGCATTAAATATAGTGGATGTTACTTTGCACTACCACCTGGAAGCTTCCAGGCAGAAGTGCTAAGTGACATACACTGTAATATTTATTAAATATTATAAAGAAATAAGAAATAATAACAAACTATTCTACTTTAATAATATTTATATGTTTATTCAATATCAGCCTTAATCGATATTGCAGTTAAAATCTATATTAAGGGATTACTAGACACATTTATTCATTAAAATGGGCAAGAAACTATATACTGACTCATGCATATACTGCATTAAAAAGCAGCCTAGATGTACATTATTTCTGTTTATGATTTACAAAAGATATACTCACCAGACAGCCCCACAACTGACACTGTGACCATCTTACCGCCAATATTTTCAGACTTTTTAGCCATTTTGTATGTTCTTATCAGTCAATCCAGTTGCAATGAATTTTATTTATGCAGTCACTTTTTACACACATCACAACACAAAAGGTACTAGCCTGCAAATATACATAAAACTATTAACACGTACGTTAGGATGAATTAAAATGATATAAGTATACAAAATGCGTATTTTTCTATACTAAAAGAAGTGATTGTTTCAAAATTGTTCAACTGTATAAACAAATAGAAGAGAAAAATGTACGTTAAATGTAACGCTTTCAATGTTTAAATAATAAGTTATTTGCCAATTAGTTAGAGAGGCAGTCAATTACTCGAACGTCTGTAATCCAGATGTGCCGATTTCGATCGTACGCCCCAACTAATATTTCGTTTTAAATCGTACACGTTATTATGTAAAAACATTTAGATATAAATTATTATTTGTATTATAGATAAATTATAGTCTCAACTGATTGGAAAAGTATGAAAATTTTATCGTCCTTTCTACGAGTATGTACTTTGACATATTTTATATTTTGGAACAATCAAATTATTACGAATTAAATTTAACACACATTAAATTTTATGTAGGGACATACATGATTAGGTTTGTATCGCAATTGTATTCTACATATTTTTTCTACAGTAATTTATATTTTTTCAATTGGAAAAGTAATTATTTGACACAACTGGCTTTGCTTTGTACTACAGTGTAGCCAAGCCTAAAAATTATTTCACATCCATATTATATATGATATCATTGTTTAGAAAGATAAAATATTTTCTTCTTGTTTTTTCTTCTCTGTCATATCCTTATATACAAAAATAATGTTACATTGACTTCTTATTTCATAAGTTAAGTTATGGATTCTTCTTATAATCCAAGTACTAATGTTTTTCTATTATTTCTTTATTCATTAAATTACTGTGATAACATCTGTTACTTTTTTATTCTATGTTCCGGGCACTATATTTTTTTCAAATGTAATCCATAATAAAATATGGTTTTATGTTACAAGCAGCTCAAAATTTAGCGGAACATGTCAACAACTATGTAACAATTTAACTATATTATTATACATATAACAATATAACTATAATGTAACAATTACGTTACTAGTTTCAAAATGTACAGAGGGAAATAAAAAATACAACTCTGTTTGTGAACACTACTTAGCTAGTTAACAAATCTTATTTATTTGAAGAGTCCGAAATATTTAAAAGACAACAAATTAATAGTATATGTATGAATTGTTAAAAATACGCGACTCGTTAATAAAGTTACGAAGGCATAATGATAACATCTGGCCAATTAAAGAGTATGAACAACAAATGAAAACAAATAATAAAATAAATGTGGAAACAATAATGAGCACCGATGTGGCAGTAATTGTTTGTTTGTAATTTGTACGTCACAGGTGTATTTTTAATCCTAATAATTCGCGAGCATGTGCATTCATAGAACATTTTGGCTTTTCATAGTACTGGCCTTTGTTTTTTTACGTAAATTCTTGTAGTACACACATACCACGTTTGGTAGCAATATATGTGTCGCTACACTTGTCATAATATTTGTTATATTTTTTAAACATTTGCAACACTTACTTTGACAGCAACATCACGAAAACACAAGCGCATAAATGTCTCGCCGCGAAGTTTTCTTGAGAAATGACTTCCACAAATGATGGAAAAGACGTAAAAAGTTATCAAGCTACTGCCCAAAGAGGCAAAACATATTATATCGAGTTTTATAAGGTAAGTTCTATCTGATTATCTTCTATATTGGTATATTTAATTCGACGCCGTTGTGGTCTCCGAATTCATTATAATGTCCGCCATATTTGCCATCTAAAAACCCTTGTTTTCATTTTTAGAATTGTTATTTACAATGTGTTGTATGAAAAAATACGTAATTTTTGCTAAAGATATACTTTGCTTGAAAACCTATCCTTTAACTTTAAGATCTCCGTTCTAATGGTGTATAATATCCCTTTTATAATTCACCGTAATTCTTGTAATTATACATTTTGTTATAGCGGATTCAAAAGTATTTGAAGTTTTTCTATATAGTACTATTTATAGCAAGCATTTTGCAGACTTATCTAAATATTATATATACCGTAACTAATCACTTCATTCATGGTTATAACTTCACCAAGATGTTGGTAATTGACGGCCATATCATAACATCATGGAGTCACGTAGCTATTGTTTACATTTAGCATGTCTAAAACAGCTAAATCGCATTCACATATCTATAATATATACCCCATAAATTCTTTCTAATTTGGTCTGCCAATACTTATAATATTGTACAATATTTTTTATCTATGTACTATAAGCTGTTCTAGAAAAATATGGTTATCAAATGTGGACACAAAAAAAAAGCAGAATATAATTGTATTCATAATATTACAGGCATATATAATATATGGTTGTAATATTAATCATGTAAAAAATGTAAGGCAGTCATAAGAACTGCTGATAGAAGTGATAACTCAATACAATATCTGTACAATAATTGTGCATCCACTTAAAACGAACATAGCTTTGTGTCTATTATGTTGCAATAATCAAAAAATATGTTAGTTATTATGGTAAGATAAATCAGATCGAGTTGCTTGCTGGTTCTTCTCCGTGACTGGGTTGTTTTCCGAACCGGTGGTAGTTTTGACGTTCGTAAGTGCCTTCTCAGGGCCTAAACTGAATAAAGAGTATTTTGATTTATGAAAAAAATTATTGTATTCTGTTTTGAATTTTCTGATTAATTACAGTATGAATTATTGAAATTTCATAATTTATAAATTGAAATCATTAACATTAGTCTTGGTCTTTCACATCTGTTAGGACTCTGAATAATAATTATATACAGTTTATTAATCAATCAAGTATATGACTGCACAATCTCAATACAATATATCAATATTAGGCATACACAGGCCTTTATACTACACATTGCTCTGACACAAGCTGAGCATATGCTATACGATTGGTTGCGGTTACTAGCATGTCATGACGTGACATTATAAATTTATCTTCTGCCAAAAATACCACACAATGTTCTTAAAGAACTATTCATCTTCTTCTTCTTACCCTTATCCCACATAAGTAGGGTCGGTACAACATGTTTCTCATGTTGTGGTATATGATTTGGCTTAATTTTACGATCGGCCGCCTGATTGACGTCAACCCTCCTTGGGATTATTTTGTAGTACCACTGTATTTATGATTATTACTGCCAAAAATACCACACAATGAACTTAAAGAACTATTCATATCATTTCATATATAAATTTTATATGTATAAATAAATATCAAAAATAACTTTTATGCTAATTAAGAACATATGGAAGAAGTAACAACATAACAAAAACAATAATACTGTAACTTTATATAATTTAGACCTTCTTTTTCTTTGGGTTTCAAAGTATTATGCTTATTAATGCGTTGACATCAGCATTTAGTAAAATATTTCATGAAAAATTTAATTATTTTCATTAAACTTGGTATGGATATGCGTAAACTGCTCTGAAATCAGATTTATATGCAATTAAATTCGTGAATATTAACAGTTTTTTTTTAATTTATTTAGAGGGTTGGTATAATTTATTGTATTGACAATATCCAAGATAATAGAAATGCTAAAGGTCACAAAATGGTAGACCTTGATCAGAGACCAGACAACCAACCTAACTTGTGTGGATCTCAACAGAGCCAATGATTAACATTTTCTTTATTTATGACAGTAAATCAAAGATATGAAAAGAAAATGTTCACATGATAATTTTGTATTTATTAAAGTTTTTTTTTTAACTTATTTTGTTTATGACTAATATAACATATACTAATAATATGCAAGAAATTATTGAAAATACATTTTCTATATATCAAATTATCACTGTTAATTCAAAGCAAAAGATGTAATTCTGCACAATGCACACTAACCTATTTCTGATATTTTAGCAAATGTTTGAAAGAGCTGTGTTAAAATAGGAAAATACCCTTTTTATAGGTATTTAAAGTTTGGTTGCCATTGTCTAACAAAGGTGGGGACAATCTTGTATTTTTAAAAAGGACCCCTAATAAAAGTAATTGGTGATCCTTTTTTAGAAAGTTGAATAGATACAAAGCTATAAAACATTTGTTGTTTTCAAAAACTTTGTTTCTAAATCTTTTATACTACTCTTGATTGCTTTTTTAATGTAAGCAGGATTACGAAAGGAAAATTAATAGTATTATATAAAAGAATATTGCAATTATTTATTTATATTATAGAAGAGATAAATAAATTATTCTATTGATATATTGGTTTGTTATTATTCAATATGTCAACAAAATAGATCAGAGAAGAATAAATAATTACAATATTATTTTTCATATCCGATATACAAGAATAAGTAGTATAGATTACATAGAATCCTGAACCATAATAAAGAAACTTAATGTATAAAATAGAAAACAATTAATAAAATTCGGATTATAATCATAAATAATTACAATATTATTTATCATATTCAAGATTGAAGTCTCTATGTCCTTTTGTATGTTGTATGTTACCTCTGTGTCCAATATCATCGCAATAGGATTAGATGTTTATTCATTGCAAAAAAACAAAGTTGTAACAGTTACTTTTATATTTATCATATTGGCATAGATAATCCATTAATTTCATAACAAAAAGGCTGATCAACATAGATCTTTTATTTTATTATACATATATTATATTTATGATTGTAATATATATTTACACAATGATAATAGTTTATATATTTCTAAAATCCAAATGATATATCAGATATTATAATCTTTGTGATTTCTAAGTAATGCGAAAATTGTTGATTCTGTCTTTACTCTGGGGTTATGTCTATCCTCTAGCATGTTTTAGCAAGAATTATAAATTTCGTTATTTTATGCTTCAAATATTCTAGCAGCACTAAGACTGTTAACCCTAAATATTGAATACTTACGCTTTTTACTTTTACTCAGTTCTCTATTACTTGATTAACATCAGAATGGATTGTTGGAAGTTTTTTTTTTCTTCGATCTAACTATGCTATTGACCTAGCAAGGTATTAACAGCTTCACTGGACTACATTGTTCTTGGAAGTTGGATAAAAACTTTAGGAGTTATAGTAAATTATAAGGATAACATTGACTTCTTCTTAAACACAAGTGGGATGCCAGAATAAGAATGGGAAATATCTATTATAAGAAATTATAGGTTATAATTGAAATTATTTTTACAATCCATGATATCAAGTTATCATTTTCTATGTATGCAGATATGCATACAGGGTATTTTTAGTAGATTCTCTTGTATTCAATGGCTTCTCTACACTTCCACTCATGCATACTTGGTCATTATGGTGCTATGGTTTTTTCAAATGTGTTGTTGTTTCTCAGATAGGAATCTTCGCACTAATTTTCTATGCAGTCATTGTTTTCTGTTATCTATCTTTCTCACCCCTTAAGGGTCGATTTTATAAAATTCCTTCCTTGGTGATCACCTGCAGTGTAAAAGGAATCCTTATACAACTTTTTATAGTTTTATCACCACTAGTTTCCATATTTTATTATTATATTATTTATTTTTATATTTTATTATTAGTAGTATTGAGTTATTATTTTATATATATATATACTAGCGGGTCTGGCGGACGTTATTCCGCCCTGATATAAAAAATACCTAGACAAATTATATACCTAAATCTTCCCCGTGAATCACTCTATCCACTGGCAAGAAAATCCTAGTAGTTTTTGAGTTTATTGTGAACAGACAGATGGACGTGGTAGAGGACTTTGTTTTATACTATGTACTGTATACTCATATTATATATATATGAATGCTATGTTGATGTATTCCTTTAGTCCTTTATTAGGCATATGGAGTCTGCAGAAGACATCTCCCCATTTACTGCAACAATTCAGGGCATCTTCTATTTATTTTTGGTTGGGACCACTTGAAGCATTGTTTATTTTAAAGAATATAATTTATAATTTTTTTATTTCACTTAATAAGTGTATTTTTAAGAACATCTGCTAAAACAGTATTGTATAAAGTATTGGTTGATTATCAGATAATTATTATCAAAGAATAGATTTATCATGATAATATAACTGTTATAAATTGTTACACAAATACTTCAAGTGTTATTTAATATAATTGGATATTATATCTAACTTTCCTTCAGTAAGATTCATATATGTAACTGAGTCATTACATTACAAAATTGGGCAAGTCCAATTTTAATCCCTCAGATCTTTATTTATTTTTTAATTTTTATACATCATGCAAGTTCAGGTTTTGCCCCTTATAAGATTTCATTTTGTTTTTACTATCTTCAAATTTTACATGTATAAAATTTGAAAATCTTTAAAATATACCTAAAAAAAAAACTTTTTTTATGTCAAAAGCGGACAAACGAACATGTGGGTCAGCTGATATTATGTGATCACCACTATCCATAGATACTAGCAACACCAGGGGAGTCGCAAGTGCGTCGCCAGCCTGTGTATGGGGGAGGGGTAGAGAAACGGGAAGGGAAAGA
>MU159985.1:44765-100644 GCA_015888305.1 Antheraea pernyi
CCACCTGAGCAGTTCGGATTTCGTGCCGAACACTCTTGCACAAACCAGGTACACCGCCTCACGGAGTACGTCTTTTCATAATTTAATGAGGATCCGGATCCCAATCCGTACCCGATTAAACCTAAACCGAAATGCGCAATAGCAGTCTTTTTCGATGTCGCGAAGGCCTTCGATAAGGTCTGGCACTCGGGGCTCATTCATAAGTTAATTCTTTTCCGTATTTCCGATAGGCTAGTTCATATAATACTCGACTTTCTCACCCATAGGTCCTTCCGCTACAGAGTGGAAGGAGAACTGTCCTCGTCCCACCCGATACGCTCAGGTGTGCACCAAGGGTCCATTCTGGCACCCACGCTTTTTAATCTGTTTTTAAGACTACGCTCGGCAGCGAACAGGCTTGGCGAGCGATGGCCTCCTTCTGCGAGGAGCTCATCTCGCAGAAGGAGGAGGCGGAGAGGGCCCGCGAGGCAGACCCTCAAAGTGGCCGTCTCCGCCAAAGGAGGACAGGCAGGAGGAGAAGGCGCTTCGCCCAACTACTCCTGCCACCGTAGCCGGACCTGAGGGGATGGGCCGGGGGGCCCATCTCCTCATTGCACGGGTTCGGCGGACGAGGGGGGGCAGCCGGTGTGTACCCGGTCTGTCCCTCTATAGGTAGGAGCCCGGCGGTCACCTTCCGCCGGGCGGACCGTGGGGGCGGCTCTACAAGGTTGATTAGCTTGAACGATCCCTTGCCGCCCCCACAAAACGGTCTGTCGGTACACCGTGGGGTTTTAGTCCGTGCGACTCGGACATAACCCACCCTCTCCCCCGGGAGGGTGGCGTATCCATAAGGGATTTCCCCACGTTAAAAAAAAAAAATAAAAAAAAAAAAAAAAAAAAAGTTGTACTGCATAGTGTTTAATAAAATAAATACGTTTCTAAAAACTTTATCATCATCTTCTTACCCTTTTTTTTTTTTTTTTTTTTTTTTTTTTTTTTTTTTATAAAGTTTTTAGAAACGTATTTATTTTATTAAACACTATGCAGTACAGAGATTTGTTTTCTTGCCGTGTAGAAATGGCAAAGACGGTGTACTACTCATGTCTTTCCCATGTACATTGAATGTATTATTAAGATAAAAAATACGCAAATATAGATTTAGATCCTTTATATTAGGAACGAGTGTCTAAAAAATAAAACAATAAAAATAATTATTGAAGTCTATAGAGCAGTTTCTGAGTGATACTCACAGAACAGCAGACCTCTATAATTTTTTACGTCGTTAAATTAGTGCTTTAAAGTATGTTATTTCGAGCAGCTTCATTCCTTCCTCCTGATATGAAATCCTTGCTCTTGGTGACATATTATTTGACAAGTGATATAAATAATAATTCACCAGTACATTTTAATAAAATAAGGATCAGGGGGCCTAGCCAAGTTACTTATCTACAATCGCTAACACCAGTAGAAAACGGAAAAATGTATGGAGATGACATATCTGAACGCTATATCACGTGATCAAAACAAATAATTAACTGGGAGCTTAGGGATCATAATGTGGCTTAGATTTTTCAAATCGGACCAGTAGTTCTTGAGAATACCCCCTACAATGTCACAACGTCACAAACTTTACCTCTTTATAATATTAGGTATAGATAAAAATAGATTTATTATGAGCACACAGTACAATGTGTACAAACATTCCAAAGAAAGAAAAGGGTGAACCCAAACAGTCTTCATTATATAATCCTTGAAATTATAAACTAATTAACTATCAATTATTTTACTAACTACTGTTACTAATATGTATCATAGTATTACTTAACAATGGCAAAATAATTATATAGTTTTCCTCAATCTTGTTGGATGATATTGTTGTGACATATGTATACGCAGGATTAGTTTTGTTCCTTCCTTTTTGGAGGCACGCTAATTTTCGAAGGTTGTAAGTTCATAATTAAAAAAATATTGTCTCAAAAAATGCAAAAATGTACACCTTGTTATTTTGAATACTTGCGGCATATATTAGAGTAAGTTGTAGAGTAAGATACTGTTCTAAAATTTTCAGAAGGAAAAAGGAATTTTCAAAAAACAACACCAAACTGATATTAAAAGTGCACTTGTCAAATAAAAATTATAATGATAACAAATTATAGACACCACGAGTGAAACGTGTTTGTGGCCCGTTTAAAGAAAAGGTTGAGTACCACTGCTCTAAAGTATATGACGTATTAAAAAAAATGTAGCCTTTGTCTTTTATTTATATACCACGATGGTAGCAAACAGGTATGCGGGCCGTCTGATGTTAAGCAGTCACCGCAGCCTATGGAGCTTGCAATACCTTTGGTACTCTGTTACATAGTGTTAATAATGTAAATTATAATTGTAAATGTAATAATGTGTTTTCACAGTTGTGGAATGGCTGAAGGAGGAGCGTGGTATAATGGTGGTGACGCGGCTCCGTCAGCTCGCCGCGTCCAAGTGCGACGACCTGGCGCTCTCCCTGGCCACCGCTATCATGGACAGGGTCCGAGCTGGAATCGAACTGCACGCCGATGCCGAACAGTCTGATCAACTCAAAGGTTTGTAAAGAAATAAGGTATCAAGTACACAGCCATATATTGTTCGAATATATCATTTGGTTGTTATTTGTAACCCCAATGATGTGAATAAAATTTTCTATAGTAATCTTTTTATATGTAGGGCGCGTTCCATGTCAAATGGGACAGTTTGAAAACTTTTATTATTAGTGCTGTGTTTTTCTTTCCCTTAAAATAGGCTTACTGCTAAATAATATAAAAAATTGTTTCGTATAACGTTCTTATGAAGGTTATCCTTCACAAAATTTGTTTAAATTTGTTTTTTCATTTTAACAGAAAAATAAATCGAGTGTTAAAAGTGTTTATAACTTTTTTTAAACTCTATCCATCCCTCCATATTTAAGCCATGTGTAGTAAGTAATGGGACCTGCAAAAAAATAAAAATAATTCTATATTATTCACTTTAATTATTTATTTTTGACATTGTACACTCTTTTTCTTACTTATTCTTAATGGATTTTCATATTTTTACAAAACTTTGTGTTAAAAATCAATAAGTAATAATTAATTCTGTTTCGATCAATACTTTTTAGTTTCTCTTCTTATACACTTAGATGCTATCTAAAACATTTTATACCTATATAAAGTTAGTCAGAGAAGTTAAGGATTAATAGGTTAGCATGGTATGGGCATGTTATGAGGAGAGATGAAGACCATGTAACTAGAAAAGCTTTGAGTATGACGGTCGATGGATATAAGAGTAGAGGAAGACCGAAAAAGGATGGATGGATTGTGTAAAAAATGATATGTGTGTAAAAGGTGTGATGACTGAGATGACATCTGATAGGCGAGCGTGGAAAAGGAAAACGTGTTGTGCCGACCCTACTTAGGTGGGATAAGGGTAAGAAGATGATGATGATAAAGTTATTAAAGTTTTTAGAAATGTATTTATTTTATTAAACACTATGCGGTTTAGAGTTTTGTTTTCTTGCTGTGTAGAAATGGGAAAGACTATGTACTACTCATGTCTTTCCCATGTACATTGAATATATTATTAAGATAAAAAATGCGTAAACATAGATTTAGATCTTTTATATTAGGAACAAGTGTCTAGAACGTAAAACTAAAAAAATAATTATTGAAGTCGCATCGAGTAGTTTTTGAGTGATACTCACAAAACGGCAGACCTCTATCATTTTTTAAATATAGATTAGTGTTTTAAAGTTTATTATTTCGGGCAGCTTCATTCCTTCCTCCTTGACATATTATTTGACAAGTGATATAAATAATAATTCACCAGTACATTTTAATAAAATAAGGATCCGGGATCACATCACTCCTTCCTTCTATTCCCCGTCCTACTAAAATTATTCGTCTCTTAACTCTTGTTACTGATAATCATGTAATTCTAGAATGCTTGTCGAAATTTGTTAATACTGACAAAATTAAACTTTAGATTTTAGTGTAATGCTCTTGTCTATGGCTATAGTTTAACAATATGTTGTATGTTTAGTTTACATGCGCTTTCTTTTTGGTGTCTGTTTGTAGCCCGGTCTGGATATAAAGATAACTGTTAAATTGTCTGGCGCAATCTCCATTGTTTATGACTCTATTCACTTGACATTGGCAAAATTGTGTGCGCACATATGTTACCATTTTAAAAAAGAAGAAGAATCACTTAATGTCTCCTATGAATTCTTCACTATATTGTGATTTTAAAATTTGTAATAATCATTTCAATAAAATATTTGATATTCAACAGACAAATCAAAAGCCCTAAGTGCAGAGCCAAAGTTTACTGAAATTCTGAAAACACAAGCCGGCTTTACATCGGACATATGGGAACTTGTGATAGACATCGAGTTTGTGTTGCTTCATAAGTGTGACAAACGATCTAGATGTATTGAATTGGTGAGTATATTTGATCTATAATAGAGACAAAATCTATATATCTGTATATATACCGTGATTGTTTAAAAAGTGACAACCTTCAAACGTGTGATATTTCATGGTCACATTTAACATATAAAACAATAATATAAAAACAAATACTAATAAACAACAAAGAGAAACCTAAGTTAAAGGTTGTTCTAAAACTCTCAAAAGTATGCGTAATAGACCTAGGTAGAACGACGGGTGACAAAACCCGTGAGCGGCGTCCCGGAGTTTATAACCTTCCATAATAGAACGGACAATACACCCTTTTATTTGTCTTTTTTTTCGAACTGACTATGCTATTGACCTAGCAAGGTCTTAACAGCTTCACCGGACTACTAAGGCGAGCGCTTAAGGCACTCGGCCGATTTTATTTGGGCAACTAGCTCAAGGGTGAACGACGCACCTCGTCTTGGGCTATTGCCTGCCCTTTTGTTTGCCCCTCCCTGTCCCTGCCCGACAGTCATTGACACTGTGATTTAATATACATGGGTAGACGATTGACTATAATTTTTCAATTATTAAACACCTATATTTTTATTGATTTGGAATGAGTATCAACTACTGAGTATCATGTAAAAATATTCCTAGCAAGTAACCAGTCACCCAGTATAATGAAAATACAGCACTTTGAGGTTCAATCAGGTCAAAACTACTGAATGTGTTAACATAGAGATATATGACCATTAAATGCATAGTTTTTCGTAGATGGTTCTAGGTTACTTTGTTGTTTATTCGATTTACCCTCTACCATTTTTATTATGCGTACAGTCTTGTGTTAGTTATTTTAATATTTGCTGTTGATTGTTTTAATATTTGTAAGGATTTGGAATACATATATACAGTGAAATCTCCTTATTCCCGAGTAAAGAAATTGTGATCTCTTTGTGTTTTCACTGCTGATAATAATTATTAGTAAAGATGCCATTCCATATTCGCAGTATGATTATGGAGCTTGTTCTCGGAGAATGTGACTGTACAAGTCATTTTAATGTACTTTTCAGGCAAAGCAAACGCCCCTTCGCACCTGTTACCAGTTAGTTGAAAGACTCGAAAACCGGCTCGAGAATTCACCGAAGGAGAAGAAACTATGGAAGAACGCTAGAGAAGTTGCCACTCTCATCGCTCAGGTAGCTACACCTTTTCTGAATAATAAACTTTAATGGTCGGTCTCAATAATCCAACTCTAGTTAAATGTAAGTCGTATCTGAGATAGATCGTGTTTTCTATTCTATCTATAATGTTCACATTATCACGGAGAGATTAGAACAATAACTAAAATAATTGTCCTACTAGTTGTCTTTCATTGTCACAAAATTCTTGTTTATTATTATTCTTTACTAATATTTCTATTCAGATGTATATTTATTTATTTATATTATACTTTTAATAATATTTACCTGAAACAGGAATTATACATCCGACCCTCCCGATGATTCCAACCCTCCCGATGAAATAACGGCAGTGAACGATCAGTACCAGCCTGTCACTCCAAACAGAGCGTGCTCACGCCCACGCCCGCGTAACCACAGATCACGCCGCCGTGGTCTGGGGGTAAATTTCGCTCCCGCACACCAGACTAGGCCCCCCTCGGCAGCAGCTCAAGCCTAGGTCCGTTCCCTCGGCGTGGAGCCCTTGAGTACGCTGCTCGCGCGATACAGTGACACAAAATCTTACATCACTGCGACAACATTACACATATCACCTCCACACACGTGCACGCATACACGCTTACACATGCAGGTGGAAGGGTTTTATTTTTTCCCCTTATCAAACTGAAATAGTTCAGAATATTATCTGATACGAAATATATATAAGGGTTGTTGAGGTATGTATGCTTGGTACACATATATGTTTCAACAACTCATATATGTATGAATAGTTAGCTTAGCTTAGATTAGCTCAGATAGGTCGCGAATTGCATGTATCAGGCAACAGCCAAAGCCGAGGTGTGCCGCGCACCCTTGAGCTAGTTGTCAAAGTAAAATCGGCTGAATCCCTTAAGCGCTCGCCTTAGTAGTCCGGTGAAGCTGTTAAGACCTTGCTTGGTCAATAGCGTAGTCAGTTCGAAAAAAAAAAGAAGGAATTATACATGTTAATATTGAGGCATTTGATTGTGATATCTAGGTACTAATTTTAATTAGGCAAGCTCTAAATCTCAGTGCAGTGGGACACGTGTGAACATTAATTGATCTGTCTCTTTAACCAATGCAGTGCCCATTTTATAAGTTGTAATTTTATGTGTATTTTAAGCTACCTTTCGATATAAGATAGAATTAAAATATGTCTGACCAAGTCACTAAAATTTCATTTTGATAATTTTACTTCCGGTTTTTTTCTCAACTAAAAGGCTTCTTTTAAGTTCCATTTTATTTTTAAAAAGAGCAATTCGTTTCCTATGTAAACGGCTGTATACAATTTTATTGACAAATTGGTTAATTTGAAAAACTACTTCCAAAAAATTCGAATTTCGAATTGTATAAGCATATAAATAGACGTGATGGAAAAAAATTGTGTATTCACATTCATATCTACGGCTGAATTTAACGTGATAGACGTTTGCTTTGTGTATGTGAAACTGGCAACAATGCATCTAAAAGGTTACATGACGTGTGTTCAGTCTGGCAACGTAGGGCAAGAGGGCCATTCCGTATTTGTACAATTTTTCATAGATGTTTAGTGTACTGAACTGTGTAAAATATTCTGGTTCACACGTGCGTCCGTAACTACACGTCTTACGTAGGCGATTCAAAGCGATACGATGCGGTGACACGCGAATACGTGCGTGCGTATTCGCTCAGCTGCACAATGGGCTGAAAATCGGCTTTCATAGACGTGGCAACTTTTATTTTTAATGTTGGTTTTTTTTTTTTTGTTGGCTTCAGTATACTGTTATTATACTCATGTATTCACTTGAGTTAATTTGGCTTAAAAAGTGACAATTTTATTTAAGAAATATTTGTATGAAGCTGATATGAAAAATCAGGATATCTCTGGAAGCGCAAAGAAAACCGTAATATCCTTTCATACGGTTATAGTACAGAAGAAGGATGTCCGTTAGAGAAATGAAACTAATATGTATTTAGAAACGCATATACATGGGGAATTTCACAATTTGTACCAAGAGATACGGAGTGTTACTTAATACTGCCGCGTCTAATTATATTATAACTAATAAACTGTAGATACGTTCAGTACATGATATTTTCACAAAACAGGCGGCACGATAACGCACAAATACAGTAAAGTAATATTGTAACGCCACACTGTCTACAATAAAATGTGAAAGTAAGATGGCATATCTGAATATCGGTGGTGAAAAAGAAATAGTTATACATTGCTTAGATACGGGCGGATTGACGGGGCGGCCGTCACAAATACGTTAGCTAGCCAAGTTTTGACAAGCCGCTATCGAAGCGCTTACGACGTATCAGCTTTTTACTTATAAAATCATTGGCCCCGTCACATTCGCCTGAAAAAATCAAAGCAACTGGTCACGTTCGGTTCACTTCGCGTCTTGCCGTTTCCACTCCGCGTCTGTGTTGGTCACGTAGGACACTTCAATAGATGTCGGCTGTTTGTTTTTTTCGCGACGCACCGGAACGCGTTCGCAAGCGAATCGCTCACGTAGGACAGTATGTAAATGTACGGCCTGAGTGAATATGCGTTCGGTGGAGGGTAGAGCGGTCGAGAGCTTCGCTCGCCCGCTGCACCGGAACGAGTTCGCAAGCGAATCGCTCACGTAGGACAGTGTGTAAATGTACGGCCTGAGTGAATATGCGTTCGGTGGAGGGCGTAGAGCGGTCGAGAGCTTCGCTCGCCCGCTGCACCGGAACGAGTTCGCAAGCGAATCGCTCACGTAGGACAGTGTGTAAATGTACGGCCTGAGTGAATATGCGTTCGGTGGAGGGCGTAGAGCGGTCGAGAGCTCCGCTCGCCCGCTACCCTGGGCACTTACGTGTTAATGCATCTGCTTGACAAGAACGTCGTACGCACGGGCCCGCTTGACGCTCGATTTAATGGGTTAATTACACGTAACGAGTAAGTGGTGAGACAATAAACCGATACTAGGCCGAGAGAGTCGTACGTGTACGTGTTTATATGTATTTTGCTAGTGGCGAGTCAGTTTAGATTACAAGCAGTGTCTGACGGACCAAAAATTCCAAAATTGTTGATGTTCATGTTTTTTACGATTGCAATATATGCTCCATCACGCTTTTGCTTGTTTTCATCATTGGAAGATGAATCAATTGTTTAGTTGTGTCTAAATTCCATTTACCCATATTATCCACTTTTAAAACAAATGTAAATTTTTAATTTAGTAAAACACAAAATCAAAATAAATTGTTGGTGAGTGAGTAACAACCGAGTGCATGTCCTTAAGTGTCGAGCAGGATAGCGAGTCACTGTCGGAGTAGAGAAATGAAGCAGGGGAGGTGGGTACTTGTTACTATCGAGTCTCGTAATAATGTTCATATGTAGCACTCGTCTCGGCCGATACATATAGTGGGCATTAATAGTGAGGTGGGTTGTTGCAGGTGACGATAGCGCGGTGCATGGTGGTGGGCGGGTGCGTGGGCGCGTGTCGCAGCGCGCTGTACTGGTGTGCGCGCGCTCTCACGCGGCTGGTGGCGGGCGCGCGCCTCGTCGCGGACACGGTCGACCCGCCGCCACCGCGCGACACCTGCACACGCTCGCGGTCGCCGTCCACGCACAGGTACAACACAACCACACCACATATACTCTTACCTACCACTATACTTGGGGGCGACACGACATCTCAATGGACTCCATCGTGTCGCCCCAAGCGGTTAGCACGCCGACAGAGAACGCCGCCGTCAGGCCCACAGAGTACGTTATATAAATAGAGGTCGCACTCGTTCTTTCCCATCAGCGCCTCTATAATACTACTTTCGAACTAATATCTGTTGGTTATAAATGTACATTTATAGCTATGTATGTATGCATACAGCGGTACAGCGTAAATTGTATACAAGTTTTTGGTAATATTTTTTTTTGTAATCAATATATTCATCGTAAGGCATTTCTAAATCCAAGTATGTATATGCAAAACAGCAGCAAGCTAATATTAAAAGTGTAATTATCAAATACAAAATTATAACGATTACAAATTATAACAATTAACGAGTCCGCCGTGCACGATGCTCTAGCTCATCAAAGTGAGACGCGTGACCGGGCGACGTGGCGGGCGCTCCGAGTGCGATGGTGGTAATACATCCGCGTTGACCGCCGGTATGAAAATCTTAAGCGGAGCTGATTATACTTCCCAGACTCTTTTCCTGAAACCCCCCTCCCATCCCCCTAGCCCCCCTCCACGGACTCCCTCCCGTTTGTCTTGGCTTTTTGTCGTAAAAAAAAAATGTTGAATTTCTAGAAATGCCCCTAGCAAGTACAAATCTTTACAAGACTGCGCACAATTTGTTTTAACCATATTCTCTTCAACATATCTTTGTGAAGCTTCATTTTCTAAAATGACCTTCTTAAAAAATAAATACCGGAATCGCCTTTCCACCCATTTAGAAGACACAATGAGGATTGCATGTAGTCCAAAGGATGCCGATATACAAGAAATAATTAAAAAAGTTCAACACAACAATTCCTAATTATAAAACAGGTATTTTTATTACGGCGTTAACTTCTTAAATATTTTCTTACCTAATTACCTATGTTTATAAACTATCTTTTTTCAATAAACGTTCTAATGAACATTATCTATGATTACTTGTTTCGATATCAACTCCCAAACGAACGACTTCGCGGGCACAGCTAGTTCAAAGTAAATAATCGATGACCGGCACTGGCACTCGCACTCTCATGTGTGGCCCTTGGGCAGTAAAGTGTGACGACCGCTGGTCTATAGCAAATACAATATGGTATACTTCTTGTAGTACACTAAGTGAAATCATGTCCAATGTACATAATATTAATTTTTATATGTATAATTATGTTGTATGCTAGCATTCAAAACACAAGCATAGTTGACTTATTATCAACTTATATTAATATGATTGTTAATGGTAACATTTTACAACATAGACTTGTCCTTAACTATTCTCTGTAGAATTGTAGTGATAGATAGTCAAACAAACAGCTCAAAGTTTTAATTAGTAATTCTAAAATGCACTTTTTATTTACTATCCGCATTCCAGGATATACAAGAAAAACAGCAAGCCATCGCATCTGAGTTTGGTAGCTGGGCAAACGATAGCCGGTCACAAACAAACTTCGTGAAGACGTCGGAAACTTTAAATTTGAAACATCAAAAACAACAATCGAATATTTTATCGACAGCCATACTAACAGAAGGCGAGGCGCTCGGTCTAAGTCCGGTGCTCTGTCAGGATATAGCTGTATTGTTATCTGGACCGAGGCTCAAAACACTTTCTTGGGATATGGACAGGTGTGTATTATTCTACTTTTTTTTTTATATCATAGGAGGCTAACGAAAACAGCAGCAAGCTAATATTAAAAGTGTAATTATCAAATACAAAATTATAACGATTACAAATTATAACAATTAACGAGTCCGCCGTGCACGATGCTCTAGCTCATCAAAGTGAGACGCGTGACCGGGCGACGTGGCGGGCGCTCCGAGTGCGATGGTGGTAATACATCCGCGTTGACCGCCGGTATGAAAATCTTAAGCGGAGCTGATTATACTTCCCAGACTCTTTTCCTGAAACCCCCCTCCCATCCCCCTAGAAATCAGGTGTGTTGCCAGCCTGTGCTTGGGGGGAAAAGAGGGAGGGGGAAGGGAAGAGAGGCAGGCCTCTGATGCTCTCAGTGACCGAACGAAACGCAACAATGCCTCCCGTTTGTCTTGGCTTTTTGTCGTAACAAAAAAATGTTGAATTTCTTCAGCTATGCTCGAAAGCCCTTTACTCCGATATGTAGTAGGGACTACGTTCAAAATAGGCTTTGATTACTTAAATTAATGTAATTATACAAAGTATGTCGATATGTATAATAATTACTAAAATGGATACACTAATTGATCACAAAATAAAACACATTACAAAACATAAAAAATTAATTTATATTCTATTAACTGGTGTAGAGACGAGCAGTGGACAGTATGGTATATGGTATGGTGGTAAAGTGAATGTGAGGGAAAAACGATGTTGGGGGTGGTTACTTCCCAAGTACTAACGAAATCGTGCTTATGAATCGACGCGATAATACGTGTAGGATGGAAAAGATAGGTACTTACGTGGTCCATGCCGTTGCAGATTCCTTTTCTCCGATCCCCTTTTATATACGTAGGTGAATTCGAATCATGCGAGCGTCTGATACGACAGACCGAACTCGAGTGTGGACCGACTAATTGTGTTGTAAGTTGTTTTGGAGCAGACGGGGGTGGATTAGGGTTGGAACATTACCACGTCGATTCACAAACACGATGTTGATATTTAGGCGCAAACATTAATTATAGATATTATAATTTTCAGAGTACAGAAAGTATGAAACCATTCGTATGCGAATTGTACGTTCGTGCGCTGACGGCCGGCATGAACGAACTGGAGAGGCTCAAAATGAAGACTGAAAAGGTAATCATAAAACCATAGACCTTAATCAATTGTTACTACGTATATAAGAGATATTTAGATATGTATTTTTTATAGGAAAAATACTGTAATGGTGTTTTGATACAACCAGGTATTAATGACGCTAAAAAAGCAAGCTCAGAAAAACCATACCACTGAATGTAATATTGTACTCTGAAATTTGTTTTTATACTTATAGCCCTAGAGCGTTTCATCACAACCTCACCTTATGTTAAATGGCGCTGTGGTCTAAGATAGTAAACACGCTAAATCTTAAAGGGGTCTAGTTTTCAAGTGCAGTTGCCGGAATACACCTATAGTTGTTTGATGAAAGATTTTCAATTTCAAGGATGGATGGTAACTAGCATGCTGTGTCTTCAACGAGATGCGTTCCATTACTGGAAGCTCTGGCTCTTTCTAAAGGATACGAATCTACGCTGTGTTAATCCTGTCAAATTTGCACTTCCAAAACCAAAAATACTTTATTCAATCTATGCCCTAAGAAGGCTCTTATGAACGTCAAAACTCCAACGGGTTCGGACAAACAACCCAGTCATGGGCTTTATGTTTTTAACGTATATATATAAAGATATTTAAAATATATTGCAAATTACCATCGTTTTTAGTAGATTTAAAGGATTTATACCAGATATCACCATCATTCATATATCGAGCCACTCTATAATAAATAGCCTTTTGACACCAAGACCTGTTTGACATGGCACTTAAACTTATATCTGACAAATCGGTAATATACTTCCGGACTTTATTGTAAAACCTAACACTAATTACTACCTAAAATACTTACTGGTTTTACCGAGTCTGAAATATAAGACGACTAGGTTGCGTGGTTAGATCATGCTTGTCCTTTACGAAATGCAACTTTTTAAATGATGTATACATAAAATCCTGAACCTTGATCTTTAATGATTCACGAGGTCCCATACTGTATATTTCTCGAACCGTCCGTTTTTGTAATAAAAATATGGTGTCTACCTCACCTGCTGTTCCCTTGTGCAAGTATATTCTTAATGTACTCGAAATATATACAAAGATAGGGAGAAAGAGAAAGAAATGTTGAAATCTATAGCATATGATTGTCTGTTGGATTTAATTTGGAGTTTAAATTAAGTTGTTTAACGTCTTATGACAAAATCTACGTATCTACGTTTCGATGGTTCAGGAGACGGAGGCACGAGGTCTGGAGCAGACGCTGTCGTCGTGGTTCACGTCGCTGGGCTCGCTGCTCGGTGGAAGTCCTCGGGTACAGTGCGAGTGCACTCTCACAGCGTTCTCCGTGCACCCCTCACCCTTCATGTACGAGGCTATTAAGAAAGCACCACACCTACCACCCCTTCATGTTGTACGTATCACTCAGACAATTTCTAGTTTACCTCAATTTACATCTAAACTAGGGAGCCCGGTGGACGTCGTCCCGCCCTGATAATAAAAAAAACCTTGATAAATTATGATCATTCGAATCTTTGGTAAAATTCTGTAATAAAAATATCCGTTACTATTTATGTGTTAATTCCGACTGCTGAATGCTCCCACTATGACATATACAATTAGAATCTAAGTAGGATTATGATAAGTCTATTATTTGTAGATGTTTCGAAGTACTATATTGAATAAAATAAAAAAAGCTATTGTAATTAAGCCGAGATTAATACTAATCATGTGGCTATTTGAAATCTGGTTCTCAGACAACTATAACGGGCTGCATCGCGTCAGATCGGTCAAAGTACCCCGCTGATGACGCAGTTATCGTATGATGCACTGTAACACGAGAAAATATGCATAATGACGTCATGGATGTCAACATTTATATTTGGAATTGACGTCAGCCGAGTTCGACATACGGATTTACATGAAGAAAATAAAATCATGTTTACATGTGGATAGGGCAGCATGTCTAGTGCTATAATTTGAATGTTGCATTTATTATCTTGTATACAGTATATAAAAACATAAGGTATACAGTACAGTACAGTAAAGCAATTATTACATTATAAAATGAAGCTTTGTCAACTTACCGTATGATTAAAATGAAATAATTAAACTACAAACTAAATACTTGTTACAATAAGTATTAGAGTATTAGAGCTGTTAGAAATTAACTTATCCACGGCGTGATAAATAATATTAAAATGTATTACGTTTTCATTTATCGTGCCGTCATTAATTACATTGAAAATGTAATTTCATTGCTATAATGGCATATTAAAATAGCTTTGTAGCTATTATTTATTATAATTATTTTGTATTCATCATCAGCCTGTAAGAGACCCACTGCAGGGCCATAAGCCTCTTCCCGGAGGAAGGTTTGGGCGTAATCACCACGCCAGCCCGCGGCGTATTGGCGATTTCAAACTCTGAGAAATCCACAGTTCTATTTATTTTATTTCTCAGGTTCAGGTTTCCTCACGATATTTTCCTTCGCTGTCAGCCGATAGTGTTACCAATTTAAATTAGTAAATGTACGCGAATTCCGAAAAATTCGTAGGTACATGCCGGGAGTTCGAACCTGCGGACATCGAAATAATATTCCACCGGTCAAACCACTAGGCCACCACTTATTTTGTATTAGTATATTATTATTATTTTGCATCCCTAGTTGAAGGGAAGTTCACGCGCAATAAAATAATTAAATACTTAGCTACCCTAAAATACCCAGTCTCTTTATTTGGTCATCGGTTCAGAACCAATTTAGGACATTTCCTATCATTTCCAGAGTATAACGTCGATATAATGACCTGGTTAAAAAAGAGGACATCATAGATATATCATACTAGTTTCTGCACGTGACTTGAAACTCTCAAAAGAAAAAAAAACCCCGATTTTGAAACATTCTTCATTGTTGCTCTATTATCCTATTCGTCTTCGCGTGATGATTATAACCTATAGCCTTCCTCGATAAAAGATTTCTCTAACACTGAAATAATTTTTCAAATCTGAGTAGTAGTTCCCGAGATTTCCCCCTACAACCTTAGCAACTTTATCTCTTCATAATTTTAGTATAGATTTGGCAACTCACTTTTACAATTCATAACTATCATTTGCAATGTAATAGCTTCATAGGTTTTGTTTTCAGAATTGTATTTTCTGTATTTTATTGATATTTATAAGAATATATATATACTAGCGGACCTGGCGGACTTTGTCCTGTCTAGATGATAAAAATTAAAAGTCAACCGCAGCGCCACCTACCGGGTGCAATTGTGAATCTAAACCATTCTCGGATCCACTGGAACACGCACACAAAATTTCATCAAAATCGGCCCAGTCGTTTAGGAGGAGTTCAGTGACATACACACGTACAGAAGAAATTTATATATATTATAATAAAACATTTATTTATGTTATATTTATTCATTTATGTTGTGCCTGGTGTTGATTGCGTTTGAATAAATAAAACAAAATAAATGCATTTATTTATTGTGCACATTATAAATAATTGTAATCATGAATAAGCAAATAATAAAGTATATAATATCTATATCTCAATTCACTTATCAGAGTTAGATAATAATAATCTCATTCTCCAATATAGCTGATCCCTACTTTTTGAGAATTGGATGTTCACTTTTGTAGGTTTTTTTTTATGAAGGTGGCGTTTGTGTGCAATATGTGAACAGACTTAATAAAGTCTGGGAGGGTCAACAAGGCTACATAGAGCTCGTCGTCGCGTCGGCCTGTCTATAAGAGCGGCGCGGTGCTCCGCTACTGATGTAAGTTATCGCTTCACGGTGATTTCTATTCATGACGCGCGCACGCATATATTGCATTGCGTACGGACTTTCTACGAGTGTTTGCAAATGGTCGCTCAAGCGCTCGTCTTATTCGGACGTGGTTTTGTTTACAATATAAATTGTTGCATAGAATTTGTCACAGATTACTAACACGACTTGAAGTCTGTGGTGGTGTTCTCAATATGAGTACTGGGTCACAAAGTTTGATAATTGTAATAATAAATTTATAATATACTAGCTATGAAATCGTCCGCGTGAAACCATATTAAAAAAAAAAACGTTATTATTAAAATCGTCTGAATGTAGTAACTCCATTTACTATTCTACTTTTTTCTGGTACTTAAGTCGCGTCATTAAATTGACAATAACTTTTAATAGAGTGAACCGATTTTAATGAAACAAAGACTAAATGTTTTATCGTGAATACAGTACTTTAGTAGTGAACAGAGAGTGTTCAATAACAAACAGACAGACAAATAGACATTTGTAAAAACGATTGAAATGTATTTTATTACTAATTCCTAGACACTTGCAAACATTTTTTTCACAAATATCTAAAAAGTATACACGTTACGTTTGCATTCCTATTATATGTATAGATAGGACCCGGTCACATTGTCCTACGCCGTAAATAAAAAAAAAACTTAATCAGACTACAGCGCCACCTACCGGGTCCATCGAACCCACACAAAAAATCAAAATCGGTCCAACCATTTAGAAAGAGTTCAGTCTCATATACACGGACAAAATAACTATACGTACCCATAAAGATATAATTCGTTTAAAATACGACTACAATTGATTGCATTTAAAAAAAGTAATTATGATGACATAATTTTATGCACCACTATTTAATTGCAAATTAAGGATGTCTCATTGAACAATTGATGTAAGTAATATAACACAATTGGCAATTGTGTTTATCACAGAAAAGTTACGCATGGATCAAAACTCGCGACCTTTTGGGTGGAAGTCCTCGGGTACAGTGCGAGTGCACTCTCACAGCGTTCTCCGTGCACCCCTCACCCTTCATGTACGAGGCTATTAAGAAAGCACCACACCTACCACCCCTTCATGTTGTACGTATCACTCACACAATTTATATTTTACCTCAATGTACTAAACTAGGACGCCCGGTGGACGTCGTCCCGCCCTGATAATAAAAAAAACCTTGATAAATTATGATCATACTCATGAATCACTTTATTTACTGGTGAAAACCGTATTAAAATCTGTTCAGTAGTTTTTGAGTTCATCAAGAACAGACATACGTGGTAGAGGACTCTATATAATATGTAGCGATAACTGTATTCCCCACACTGAACCAGTATAACAGTGAAAGTAAATGGTACAATAAAATCTATGTTTAATAACGATATGGTCTATAGCAATTATAATGTACTTGTTAATGTATTTGTACTTCTTGTTGTACCCTGACTTGAAATCACGTTATCACAAACACAATTATGTAGTCAGTAGGGAAATCGGACTTGCCATGCGTAAACATGGTCTATGGCAAATACAATATGGTATACTTCTTGTAGTACACTTACGTGAAATCATGTCAAATGTACATAATATTAATTTTTATATGTATAATTGTGTTGTATGCTAGCATTCAAAACACAAGCATAGTTTACTTATAACATTGTTAATGGTTAACACTTTACAACATAGACTGGTCCTTAACTATTCTCTGTAGAATGGTAGTGATAGATAGTCAAACAAACAACTCAAAGTTTTAATTAGTAATTCTAAAATGCACTTTTTATTTACTATCCGCATTCCAGGATATACAAGAAAAACAGCAAGCCATCGCATCTGAGTTTGGTAGCTGGGCAAACGATAGCCGGTCAAAAAAAAACTTCGTGAAGACGTCGGAAACTTTAAATTTGAAACATCAAAAACAACAATCGAATATTTTATCGACAGCCATACTAACAGAAGGCGAGGCGCTCGGTCTAAGTCCGGTGCTCTGTCAGGATATAGCTGTATTGTTATCTGGACCGAGGCTCAAAACACTTTCTTGGGATATGGACAGGTGTGTATTATTCTACTTTTTTTTTTATATCATAGGAGGCTAACGAACAGGTGGGTCACCTGAAATCAGGTGTGTTGCCAGCCTGTGCTTGGGGGGAAAAGAGGGAGGGGGAAGGGAAGAGAGGCAGGCCTCTGACGCTCTCAGTGACCGAACGAAACGCAACAATGCCAGCACTTTTACTTCACATCGGTTTTCTGTGCCAGGGTGGTACTACCGCGGGTAAGCCGACCCATTCATGCTGAAACCAGTAACAGCTTCAGCGAGGCTCCACCACCTTCATATTATATACTTTGTTTTATGATAAAAGGTGATCTTAACAAAAAAGCAAATATAGCAGAATTAACATAAATAAGGCCATTTAGAAGTTTATACAGATATAAATAATTATAATAAATATGACTTAACTTTGTAACTTAACCCTTAAACTTAAAGCAGCTGAACTATTTTTACAGGTGTTTCACGATGGATTTGAAATGTGTGGATAGGAACTAACTAGGCAGACATCATAAAAAACTACCAGAATGGTTTTGTTATGTTTTAATTTAGGCAAACAACGATTGACGTGGTGTTCTAAGACTGCTAAGCCTTTAGAAATCATTTCAAATTCTTATTAGGCAGACAATGACATAACTTTTAAATCAATTACTAATTTCTACTCGCGGTTCCATGCGCCTTAATTTACGTCATTTGATGTATCCCTCAAGAACGGTACATTTTTTCGGGATGTAAGGTACCCTATGTCCTATTTCTGTATCCCAGATAATATGCTAAACAAATTTCATAATGAGTAGTTAAGGGAAAAGTATACAGACAAACATAATCACTCTTGCATATATTATACTAGCGGCCTTAATAATAAAAAAAAACCTTGACTAATTATATACCAATATCTTACTCATGAATCACTTTATATACTGGTGAAAACCGTATGAAAATCCGTTCATTAGTTACTGAAAAGGTAATCATAAAACCATAGACCTTAATCAATTGTTACTACGTATATAAGAGATATTTAGATATGTATTTTTTATAGGAAAAATACTGTAATGGTGTTTTGATACAACCAGGTATTAATGACGCTAAAAAAGCAAGCTCAGAAAAACCATACCACTGAATGTAATATTGTACTCTGAAATTTGTTTTTATACTTATAGCCCTAGAGCGTTTCATCACAACCTCACCTTATGTTAAATGGCGCTGTGGTCTAAGATAGTAAACACGCTAAATCTTAAAGGGGTCTAGTTTTCAAGTGCAGTTGCCGGAATACACCTATAGTTGTTTGATGAAAGATTTTCAATTTCAAGGATGGATGGTAACTAGCATGCTGTGTCTTCAACGAGATGCGTTCCATTACTGGAAGCTCTGGCTCTTTCTAAAGGATACGAATCTACGCTGTGTTAATCCTGTCAAATTTGCACTTCCAAAACCAAAAATACTTTATTCAATCTATGCCCTAAGAAGGCTCTTATGAACGTCAAAACGGAAGCTCTGGCTCTTTCTAAAGGATACGAATCTACGCTGTGTTAATCCTGTCAAATTTGCACTTCCAAAACCAAAAATACTTTATTCAATCTATGCCCTAAGAAGGCTCTTATGAACGTCAAAACTCCAACGGGTTCGGACAAACAACCCAGTCATGGGCTTTATGTTTTTAACGTATATATATAAAGATATTTAAAATATATTGCAAATTACCATCGTTTTTAGTAGATTTAAAGGATTTATACCAGATATCACCATCATTCATATATCGAGCCACTCTATAATAAATAGCCTTTTGACACCAAGACCTGTTTGACATGGCACTTAAACTTATATCTGACAAATCGGTAATATACTTCCGGACTTTATTGTAAAACCTAACACTAATTACTACCTAAAATACTTACTGGTTTTACCGAGTCTGAAATATAAGACGACTAGGTTGCGTGGTTAGATCATGCTTGTCCTTTACGAAATGCAACTTTTTAAATGATGTATACATAAAATCCTGAACCTTGATCTTTAATGATTCACGAGGTCCCATACTGTATATTTCTCGAACCGTCCGTTTTTGTAATAAAAATATGGTGTCTACCTCACCTGCTGTTCCCTTGTGCAAGTATATTCTTAATGTACTCGAAATATATACAAAGATAGGGAGAAAGAGAAAGAAATGTTGAAATCTATAGCATATGATTGTCTGTTGGATTTAATTTGGAGTTTAAATTAAGTTGTTTAACGTCTTATGACAAAATCTACGTATCTACGTTTCGATGGTTCAGGAGACTGAGGCACGAGGTCTGGAACAGACGCTGTCGTCGTGGTTCACGTCGCTGGGCTCGCTGCTTGGTGGAAGTCCTCGGGTACAGTGCGAGTGCACTCTCACAGCGTTCTCCGTGCACCCCTCACCCTTCATGTACGAGGCTATTAAGAAAGCACCACACCTACCACCCCTTCATGTTGTACGTATCACTCACACAATTTATATTTTACCTCAATGTACTAAACTAGGACGCCCGGTGGACGTCGTCCCGCCCTGATAATAAAAAAAACCTTGATAAATTATGATCATACTCATGAATCACTTTATTTACTGGTGAAAACCGTATTAAAATCTGTTCAGTAGTTTTTGAGTTCATCAAGAACAGACATACGTGGTAGAGGACTCTATATAATATGTAGCGATAACTGTATTCCCCACACTGAACCAGTATAACAGTGAAAGTAAATGGTACAATAAAATCTATGTTTAATAACGATATGGTCTATAGCAATTATAATGTACTTGTTAATGTATTTGTACTTCTTGTTGTACCCTGACTTGAAATCACGTTATCACAAACACAATTATGTAGTCAGTAGGGAAATCGGACTTGCCATGCGTAAACATGGTCTATGGCAAATACAATATGGTATACTTCTTGTAGTACACTTACGTGAAATCATGTCAAATGTACATAATATTAATTTTTATATGTATAATTGTGTTGTATGCTAGCATTCAAAACACAAGCATAGTTTACTTATAACATTGTTAATGGTTAACACTTTACAACATAGACTGGTCCTTAACTATTCTCTGTAGAATGGTAGTGATAGATAGTCAAACAAACAACTCAAAGTTTTAATTAGTAATTCTAAAATGCACTTTTTATTTACTACCAGTATCCGCATTCCAGGATATCCAAGAAAAACAGCAAGCCATCGCATCTGAGTTTGGTAGCTGGGCAAACGATAGCCGGTCACAAACAAACTTCGTGAAGACGTCGGAAACTTTAAATTTGAAACATCAAAAACAACAATCGAATATTTTATCGACAGCCATACTAACAGAAGGCGAGGCGCTCGGTCTAAGTCCGGTGCTCTGTCAGGATATAGCTGTATTGTTATCTGGACCGAGGCTCAAAACACTTTCTTGGGATATGGACAGGTGTGTATTATTCTACTTTTTTTTTTATATCATAGGAGGCTAACGAACAGGTGGGTCACCTGAAATCAGGTGTGTTGCCAGCCTGTGCTTGGGGGGAAAAGAGGGAGGGGGAAGGGAAGAGAGGCAGGCCTCTGATGCTCTCAGTGACCGAACGAAACGCAACAATGCCAGCACTTTTACTTCACATCGGTTTTCTGTGCCAGGGTGGTACTACCGCGGGTAAGCCGACCCATTCATGCTGAAACCAGTAACAGCTTCAGCGAGGCTCCACCACCTACATATTATATACTTTGTTTTATGATAAAAGGTGATCTTAACAAAAAAGCAAATATAGCAGAATTAACATAAATAAGGCCATTTAGAAGTTTATACAGATATAAATAATTATAATAAATATGACTTAACTTTGTAACTTAACCCTTAAACTTAAAGCAGCTGAACTATTTTTACAGGTGTTTCACGATGGATTTGAAATGTGTGGATAGGAACTAACTAGGCAGACATCATAAAAAACTACCAGAATGGTTTTGTTATGTTTTTATTTAGGCAAACAACGATTGACGTGGTGTTCTAAGACTGCTAAGCCTTTAGAAATCATTTCAAATTTTTATTAGGCAGACAATGACGATAACTTTTAAATCAATTACTAATTTCTTCTCGCGGTTCCATGCGCTTTAATTTACGTCATTTGATGTATCCCTCAAGAACGGTACATTTTTTCGGGATGTAAGGTACCCTATGTCCTATTTCTGTATCCCTGATAATATGCTAAACAAATTTCATAATGAGTAGTTAAGGGAAAAATATATAGACAAACAAAATCACTCTTGCATATATTATACTAGCGGCCTTAATAATAAAAAAAAAACCTTGACTAGTTATATACTAATATCTTATTCATGAATCACTTTATATACTATGTATAATATGTAATGATTAGTTAGGATAGAGATACTGAAAAGATTTTATATTTTGTGCGTTACAGGGAAACGTTATTGGATAATTGTCGAAATTACATGGAGCGTACTCAGGGAGGCACGAGGGCTCTCACCACAGAGCTGAAGTACCTTAACTTAGACCCGAAGGAGTTTCAGCATCTCCCTGAGGAAGACGACGAAGAGGAAAACGATATATTCTACGGTATTGAAAAAGGTATGTATCTTAAATAATTAAAATACTCTCATAACACATAAACTAGGATAGTTTTTATGCTATAAAACCATGCATATACAGTGTTACTAATAATGCAAAAAGTAACATTGAATGATAATTTAATAATATTGGTTATAAATTCATATTCACTATAATAAGATATAAAATTGTCCCATAAGGTTACGAACATCTTGTCGAGTTACCACCGGAAGAAATATGGGAAAGTGCCAATTATAGCCAAGGACAGAGTGAAAGCCCATGTTCTAGTGGTTAACCCAGTCATGGGCTTTATGTTTTTAACGTATATATATAAAGATATTTAAAATATATTGCAAATTACCATCGTTTTTAGTAGATTTAAAGGATTTATACCAGATATCACCATCATTCATATATCGAGCCACTCTATAATAAATAACCTTTTGACACCAAGACCTGTTTGACATGGCACTTAAACTTATATCTGACAAATCGGTAATATACTTCCGGACTTTATTCTAAAACCTAACACTAATTACTACCTAAAATACTTACTGGTTTTACCGAGTCTGAAATATAAGACGACTAGGTTGCGTGGTTAGATCATGCTTGTCCTTTACGAAATGCAACTTTTTAAATGATGTATACATAAAATCCTGAACCTTGATCTTTAATGATTAACGAGGTCCCATACTGTATATTTCTCGAACTGTCCGTTTCATTACATATTATAAAACAATGACCCCTACCGCGTTTGTCTGTCTGTCTGTTCGCGATAAACTCAAAAATGTCAGAACGGATCTTTATGCGGTTTTCACCAGTGGATAAAGTGATTCACGAGGAACGTTTTGGTATATATTTTGTCCCGGATTTTTTTTATAATCAGGGCGGGACAACGTCTGCCGTGCCCGCTAGTTTGCAATAAAAATATGGTGTCTATCTCACCTGCTGTTCCCTAGTGCAAGTATATTCTTAATGTACTCGAAATATATACAAAGATAGGGAGAAAGAGAAAGAAATGTTGAAATCTATAGCACATGATTGTCTGTTGGATTTAATTTGGAGTTTAAATTAAGTTGTTTAACGTCTTATGACAAAATCTACGTATCTACGTTTCGATGGTTCAGGAGACTGAGGCACGAGGTCTGGAACAGACGCTGTCGTCGTGGTTCACGTCGCTGGGCTCGCTGCTCGGTGGAAGTCCTCGGGTACAGTGCGAGTGCACTCTCACAGCGTTCTCCGTGCACCCCTCACCCTTCATGTACGAGGCTATTAAGAAAGCACCACACCTACCACCCCTTCATGTTGTACGTATCACTCACACAATTTATATTTTACCTCAATGTACTAAACTAGGACGCCCGGTGGACGTCGTCCCGCCCTGATAATAAAAAAAACCTTGATAAATTATGATCATACTCATGAATCACTTTATTTACTGGTGAAAACCGTATTAAAATCTGTTCAGTAGTTTTTGAGTTCATCAAGAACAGACATACGTGGTAGAGGACTCTATATAATATGTAGCGATAACTGTATTCCCCACACTGAACCAGTATAACAGTGAAAGTAAATGGTACAATAAAATCTATGTTTAATAACGATATGGTCTATAGCAATTATAATGTACTTGTTAATGTATTTGTACTTCTTGTTGTACCCTGACTTGAAATCACGTTATCACAAACACAATTATGTAGTCAGTAGGGAAATCGGACTTGCCATGCGTAAACATGGTCTATGGCAAATACAATATGGTATACTTCTTGTAGTACACTTACGTGAAATCATGTCAAATGTACATAATATTAATTTTTATATGTATAATTGTGTTGTATGCTAGCATTCAAAACACAAGCATAGTTTACTTATAACATTGTTAATGGTTAACACTTTACAACATAGACTGGTCCTTAACTATTCTCTGTAGAATGGTAGTGATAGATAGTCAAACAAACAACTCAAAGTTTTAATTAGTAATTCTAAAATGCACTTTTTATTTACTACCAGTATCCGCATTCCAGGATATCCAAGAAAAACAGCAAGCCATCGCATCTGAGTTTGGTAGCTGGGCAAACGATAGCCGGTCACAAACAAACTTCGTGAAGACGTCGGAAACTTTAAATTTGAAACATCAAAAACAACAATCGAATATTTTATCGACAGCCATACTAACAGAAGGCGAGGCGCTCGGTCTAAGTCCGGTGCTCTGTCAGGATATAGCTGTATTGTTATCTGGACCGAGGCTCAAAACACTTTCTTGGGATATGGACAGGTGTGTATTATTCTACTTTTTTTTTTATATCATAGGAGGCTAACGAACAGGTGGGTCACCTGAAATCAGGTGTGTTGCCAGCCTGTGCTTGGGGGGAAAAGAGGGAGGGGGAAGGGAAGAGAGGCAGGCCTCTGATGCTCTCAGTGACCGAACGAAACGCAACAATGCCAGCACTTTTACTTCACATCGGTTTTCTGTGCCAGGGTGGTACTACCGCGGGTAAGCCGACCCATTCATGCTGAAACCAGTAACAGCTTCAGCGAGGCTCCACCACCTACATATTATATACTTTGTTTTATGATAAAAGGTGATCTTAACAAAAAAGCAAATATAGCAGAATTAACATAAATAAGGCCATTTAGAAGTTTATACAGATATAAATAATTATAATAAATATGACTTAACTTTGTAACTTAACCCTTAAACTTAAAGCAGCTGAACTATTTTTACAGGTGTTTCACGATGGATTTGAAATGTGTGGATAGGAACTAACTAGGCAGACATCATAAAAAACTACCAGAATGGTTTTGTTATGTTTTAATTTAGGCAAACAACGATTGACGTGGTGTTCTAAGACTGCTAAGCCTTTAGAAATCATTTCAAATTCTTATTAGGCAGACAATGACATAACTTTTAAATCAATTACTAATTTCTACTCGCGGTTCCATGCGCCTTAATTTACGTCATTTGATGTATCCCTCAAGAACGGTACATTTTTTCGGGATGTAAGGTACCCTATGTCCTATTTCTGTATCCCAGATAATATGCTAAACAAATTTCATAATGAGTAGTTAAGGGAAAAGTATACAGACAAACATAATCACTCTTGCATATATTATACTAGCGGCCTTAATAATAAAAAAAAACCTTGACTAATTATATACCAATATCTTACTCATGAATCACTTTATATACTGGTGAAAACCGTATGAAAATCCGTTCATTAGTTTTTGAGTTTATCGCGAACAGACAGACGTGGCAGAGGACTTTGTTTTATATGTAATGATTAGTTGGGATAGAGATACTGAAAAGATTTTATATTTTGTGCGTTACAGGGAAACGTTATTGGACAATTGTCGAAATTACATGGAGCGTACTCAGGGAGGCACGAGGGCTCTCACCACAGAGCTGAAGTACCTTAACTTAGACCCGAAGGAGTTTCAGCATCTCCCCGAGGAAGACGACGAAGAGGAAAACGATATATTCTACGGCATTGAAAAAGGTATGTATCTTAAATAATTAAAACAAACAAACTAGGATAGTTTTTATGCTATGATACCATGCATATACAGTGTTACTAATAATGCAAAAAGTAACATTGAATACTAATTTAATAATATTGGTTATAAATTCATATTCACTATAATGAGATATAAAATTGTCCCATAAGGTTACGAACATCTTGTCGAGTTACCACCAGAAGAAATATGGGAAAGTGCCAATTATAGCCAAGGACAGAGTGAAAGCCCATGTTCTAGTGGTTTAGATTCTGACTGTTATGTTGTAAAATTGAAAAAGAAATCTAAACAGGTTTCCTTGAACTTAAGTGAAGATTCTGATCCGCTCAGCTTAATGGCAGAAGCTAAAAGAAAAGCTAAGAAAAAAGAAAGACCACATAGCAAGGAAAGACATAAAGATTCTCGAAGGAAAAAGACTGTTGAAGATCCTCTTGATATTCGTGAACCAAGTGAGCAAATACAGAAAAGCAAAGAGAAAATAAAAAATAAACCAGGACGCAAGAAAAAAGATAAACAACTTCTACCAAAGAAAACAGCCCCTCTGTCTAATCTAGTAGGAATGAAGATCACAAAAGCTAGAGACGCTGCTAATGATTCTTTGTCACTTACATCTGTTAACGACAGTGATTACGATAGCCAGGGGAAGTTTTCTCTTAATTCTATAAATTCTGAAGTAATCAATGACGTTGTGTTTGATGGACTTTATTCTATGGACGAATTAAAGTCACCAGAGATTAATAATGCAAATATGGAAAAAATCGAGGCCCCAAAGAGTAGCAACGAGTTTTGTGTAGTTAATGGTGGTACGAATAACAGCAATTGTACTGGTGAAAACCGTATTAAAATCTGTTCAGTAGATTTGAGTTCATCAAGAACAGACATACGTGGCAGAGGACTCTATATAATATGTAGCGATAACTGTATTCCCCATAGTCAACCTGAATAACAATGAAAGTAAATGGTACAATAAAATCTATGTTTAATAACGATATGATCAACTCCCAAACGAACGACTTCGCGGGCACAGCTAGTTCAAAGTAAATAATCGATGACCGGCACTGGCACTCGCACTCTCATGTGTGGCCCTTGGGCAGTAAAGTGTGACGACCGCTGGTCTATAGCAAATACAATATGGTATACTTCTTGTAGTACACTAAGTGAAATCATGTCCAATGTACATAATATTAATTTTTATATGTATAATTATGTTGTATGCTAGCATTCAAAACACAAGCATAGTTGACTTATTATCAACTTATATTAATATGATTGTTAATGGTAACATTTTACAACATAGACTTGTCCTTAACTATTCTCTGTAGAATTGTAGTGATAGATAGTCAAACAAACAGCTCAAAGTTTTAATTAGTAATTCTAAAATGCACTTTTTATTTACTATCCGCATTCCAGGATATACAAGAAAAACAGCAAGCCATCGCATCTGAGTTTGGTAGCTGGGCAAACGATAGCCGGTCACAAACAAACTTCGTGAAGACGTCGGAAACTTTAAATTTGAAACATCAAAAACAACAATCGAATATTTTATCGACAGCCATACTAACAGAAGGCGAGGCGCTCGGTCTAAGTCCGGTGCTCTGTCAGGATATAGCTGTATTGTTATCTGGACCGAGGCTCAAAACACTTTCTTGGGATATGGACAGGTGTGTATTATTCTACTTTTTTTTTTATATCATAGGAGGCTAACGAACAGGTGGGTCACCTGAAATCAGGTGTGTTGCCAGCCTGTGCTTGGGGGGAAAAGAGGGAGGGGGAAGGGAAGAGAGGCAGGCCTCTGATGCTCTCAGTGACCGAACGAAACGCAACAATGCCAGCACTTTTACTTCACATCGGTTTTCTGTGCCAGGGTGGTACTACCGCGGGTAAGCCGACCCATTCATGCTGAAACCAGTAACAGCTTCAGCGAGGCTCCACCACCTACATATTATATACTTTGTTTTATGATAAAAGGTGATCTTAACAAAAAAGCAAATATAGCAGAATTAACATAAATAAGGCCATTTAGAAGTTTATACAGATATAAATAATTATAATAAATATGACTTAACTTTGTAACTTAACCCTTAAACTTAAAGCAGCTGAACTATTTTTACAGGTGTTTCACGATGGATTTGAAATGTGTGGATAGGAACTAACTAGGCAGACATCATAAAAAACTACCAGAATGGTTTTGTTATGTTTTAATTTAGGCAAACAACGATTGACGTGGTGTTCTAAGACTGCTAAGCCTTTATAAATCATTTCAAATTCTTATTAGGCAGACAATGACATAACTTTTAAATCAATTACTAATTTCTACTCGCGGTTCCATGCGCCTTTGAAAGTAAATGGTACAATAAAATCTATGTTTAATAACGATATGGTCTATAGCAATTATAATGTACTTGTTAATGTATTTGTACTTCTTGATGTACGCTGACTTGAAATCACGTTACCACAAACACAATTATGTAGTCAGTAGGGAAATCGGACTTGCCATGCGTAAACATGGTCTATGGCAAATACAATATGGTATACTTCTTGTAGTACACTTACGTGAAATCATGTCAAATGTACATAATATTAATTTTTATATGTATAATTGTGTTGTATGCTAGCATTCAAAACACAAGCATAGTTTACTTATAACATTGTTAATGGTTAACACTTTACAACATAGACTGGTCCTTAACTATTCTCTGTAGAATGGTAGTGATAGATAGTCAAACAAACAACTCAAAGTTTTAATTAGTAATTCTAAAATGCACTTTTTATTTACTACCAGTATCCGCATTCCAGGATATCCAAGAAAAACAGCAAGCCATCGCATCTGAGTTTGGTAGCTGGGCAAACGATAGCCGGTCACAAACAAACTTCGTGAAGACGTCGGAAACTTTAAATTTGAAACATCAAAAACAACAATCGAATATTTTATCGACAGCCATACTAACAGAAGGCGAGGCGCTCGGTCTAAGTCCGGTGCTCTGTCAATATTAATTTTTATATGTATAATTATGTTGTATGCTAGCATTCAAAACACAAGCATAGTTGACTTATTATCAACTTATATTAATATGATTGTTAATGGTAACATTTTACAACATAGACTTGTCCTTAACTATTCTCTGTAGAATTGTAGTGATAGATAGTCAAACAAACAGCTCAAAGTTTTAATTAGTAATTCTAAAATGCACTTTTTATTTACTATCCGCATTCCAGGATATACAAGAAAAACAGCAAGCCATCGCATCTGAGTTTGGTAGCTGGGCAAACGATAGCCGGTCACAAACAAACTTCGTGAAGACGTCGGAAACTTTAAATTTGAAACATCAAAAACAACAATCGAATATTTTATCGACAGCCATACTAACAGAAGGCGAGGCGCTCGGTCTAAGTCCGGTGCTCTGTCAGGATATAGCTGTATTGTTATCTGGACCGAGGCTCAAAACACTTTCTTGGGATATGGACAGGTGTGTATTATTCTACTTTTTTTTTTATATCATAGGAGGCTAACGAACAGGTGGGTCACCTGAAATCAGGTGTGTTGCCAGCCTGTGCTTGGGGGGAAAAGAGGGAGGGGGAAGGGAAGAGAGGCAGGCCTCTGATGCTCTCAGTGACCGAACGAAACGCAACAATGCCAGCACTTTTACTTCACATCGGTTTTCTGTGCCAGGGTGGTACTACCGCGGGTAAGCCGACCCATTCATGCTGAAACCAGTAACAGCTTCAGCGAGGCTCCACCACCTTCATATTATATACTTTGTTTTATGATAAAAGGTGATCTTAACAAAAAAGCAAATATAGCAGAATTAACATAAATAAGGCCATTTAGAAGTTTATACAGATATAAATAATTATAATAAATATGACTTAACTTTGTAACTTAACCCTTAAACTTAAAGCAGCTGAACTATTTTTACAGGTGTTTCACGATGGATTTGAAATGTGTGGATAGGAACTAACTAGGCAGACATCATAAAAAACTACCAGAATGGTTTTGTTATGTTTTAATTTAGGCAAACAACGATTGACGTGGTGTTCTAAGACTGCTAAGCCTTTAGAAATCATTTCAAATTCTTATTAGGCAGACAATGACATAACTTTTAAATCAATTACTAATTTCTACTCGCGGTTCCATGCGCCTTAATTTACGTCATTTGATGTATCCCTCAAGAACGGTACATTTTTTCGGGATGTAAGGTACCCTATGTCCTATTTCTGTATCCCAGATAATATGCTAAACAAATTTCATAATGAGTAGTTAAGGGAAAAGTATACAGACAAACATAATCACTCTTGCATATATTATACTAGCGGCCTTAATAATAAAAAAAAACCTTGACTAATTATATACCAATATCTTACTCATGAATCACTTTATATACTGGTGAAAACCGTATGAAAATCCGTTCATTAGTTTTTGAGTTTATCGCGAACAGACAGACGTGGCAGAGGACTTTGTTTTATATGTAATGATTAGTTGGGATAGAGATACTGAAAAGATTTTATATTTTGTGCGTTACAGGGAAACGTTATTGGACAATTGTCGAAATTACATGGAGCGTACTCAGGGAGGCACGAGGGCTCTCACCACAGAGCTGAAGTACCTTAACTTAGACCCGAAGGAGTTTCAGCATCTCCCCGAGGAAGACGACGAAGAGGAAAACGATATATTCTACGGCATTGAAAAAGGTATGTATCTTAAATAATTAAAACAAACAAACTAGGATAGTTTTTATGCTATGATACCATGCATATACAGTGTTACTAATAATGCAAAAAGTAACATTGAATACTAATTTAATAATATTGGTTATAAATTCATATTCACTATAATGAGATATAAAATTGTCCCATAAGGTTACGAACATCTTGTCGAGTTACCACCAGAAGAAATATGGGAAAGTGCCAATTATAGCCAAGGACAGAGTGAAAGCCCATGTTCTAGTGGTTTAGATTCTGACTGTTATGTTGTAAAATTGAAAAAGAAATCTAAACAGGTTTCCTTGAACTTAAGTGAAGATTCTGATCCGCTCAGCTTAATGGCAGAAGCTAAAAGAAAAGCTAAGAAAAAAGAAAGACCACACAGCAAGGAAAGACATAAAGATTCTCGAAGGAAAAAGACTGTTGAAGATCCTCTTGATATTCGTGAACCAAGTGAGCAAATACAGAAAAGCAAAGAGAAAATAAAAAATAAACCTGGACGCAAGAAAAAAGATAAACAACTTCTACCAAAGAAAACAGCCCCTCTGTCTAATCTAGTAGGAATGAAGATCACAAAAGCTAGAGACGCTGCTAATGATTCTTTGTCACTTACATCTGTTAACGACAGTGATTACGATAGCCAGGGGAAGTTTTCTCTTAATTCTATAAATTCTGAAGTAATCAATGACGTTGTGTTTGATGGACTTTATTCTATGGACGAATTAAAGTCACCAGAGATTAATGCAAATATGGAAAAAATCGAGGCCCCAAAGAGTAGCAACGAGTTTTGTGTAGTTAATGGTGGTACGAATAACAGCAATCTTCCGATAGTTACTCCTTTTATTAGCGATAATACTTACCCACAGTTTAATGTTGGTAATATTACACAAGAAAATGGTAACGATCGAAATAAGGATGCTTGTACACCGACGTCTTTACTAACAAATGCTAATGTCACCGAAGAAGTAAAGCAAAAAATAACGCGGCTTATTGATTTTCGACGACAAACAAACATAACGCATAGAATATCGGAGCAAAACAATGCGACTCCCATAAGTTTAAATGATTCAATCAATACAGATTTGTTAAATAGTATCAGAAGGACTGAAAGTCAATTTTTAAACAGGTTAACGCATTCTGATGTCTCAAATAGTATGACGAGAAACGAGCATGATAGTACAATATGTTCCACCACATCAAATACTATCAATAGACAAGAGACTAAAATATCTAATAAGTTTATTCATTCCGACATATCAAATGGTATGAAGAGATTCGAAAGTAAAACTTCAAATGATGCAATGAATATGGATGTATCAAGTTATATCAAAAGCTTTGAAAATAATTTTTTAAACAGTTTTATTTATTCGGATATGTTAAATGGTATAAATAAATCGGAATGTCCCAACAATTCATTGTCCGTAGACACAAGTATTATTAACAGACCTGAAAATATCAAGCGAAGCTATTCAAAACATAGTAATATATCAAATACTATTAAAAGCTCTGATAATAATTTTCAAAGCCAAGTAAGACCTAAAGTTGTAACAATACCAGATATACCAAAAGTTTTCATAAGTAAAAAACCTATCGAAGAAACAGGACAACTTCATATTGTTAATAATAATAATAATGTCACCCATCCAGTGACGTATTTGGCTCAGAAGAATGATCATAAAAAATCTCTTTCTCACGTTACAGTGTGTAATCCTTACATAAATCCTATAACTGAACCTCAATTAAAAAATCAATGTTTAAATCAGAATGCAGTAAAAGAAAAACTTTTAGATATAGCTCAAAACCATACACCGAATGTGTTCACTCCTGAACAGTCACCAAACCCTATACAATCATTTGGAATAGCAAAGCAAAATAAGTTCCAAGATTTCTTAAAGGAGTTACAAAAATCAATAAACGCTGGTGCTGCTGTAAATAATAATAAATCTTTAGTAACACAAACTGATACAATTCCAAAAGAAGTTCAACCCGCAACCAGAATTACTCCTGTAATGCCATCTGTGAAGAAAAATGATATGAAAATACAGCAAAATGTCCAACACAAACCACCAGAGCGGTTTAGCAGTCAGAAAAAAATAGATAACTCGCTTAATACATTTTCACGGCTAAGTTACATGCATAAAAATCGACAAAATGATTCAAAATTGAAACAAGTTGTTGATGCATTAGTTAAATTACAAGATTACGATCTTCCCAAAGGTTCTGTGTCCAAAGGACCAAATCAAGCCACGGATGACACCAAAAATTTGAAGACGAATTATGTTCAGTCCAAAACGAATGTGAACAAATGTATTCCTTTCAGTGCATCATATGATAATACTCAAATTGTAACAAAAGCAGAAAAATTAAATAAAACTACAGTTCAGTCTATGAAAACGAGTCCATTTGGTCTAAAAATTAACACAAGTACTCAAAACTCTCAACTTAATTTTGCAGACATTATAAATGAAAACCAAATTATAAATAGGTCTTTAGACAAGAAATCAGACAAATCGGGATCAATATGCTCCTCTCTTTCAGAGAAAGATCAAAATGATCTAGTATCGTTACTTAGACAACAAAACAAATTGAATACAACTTCAAGTACAAAGAGTAATTTGACCACAAATTCTGAGGGAAATAATATTTCCATAAATAAGACTTCTTGTTCTAATAATCGTATTTTTAACAAACATAATTTAGATATACCCTGTACTTCTAAAGTAAGTAAAAATGAACAGGTAAATAAATCATCATTCAAAAATTCAAGCATTTCTTGTACCTCAACTAATCCAAAAACACAAAAAAGTTATGATATTATTAAATCTGATGGTAATTCAATAATGTCTACAACGAAAATTTCGCGAAGTTCATTGAAAAACTCCGATTTAGAACACCACAATGTAAAAAAGACTGAAATTAATAAGAGTGGCGATCTGTCAAATGATCTGCAAAACAAACCATTGAAAGGAACCACTAGCACTGATTGGGAGAGTGTAATGAATGCTATTTTAGCTCATAAAACCCCCAGCAGAGGTCCTAATGCTTTAGATGTAGCGTTAAATAAAAGTTCATTTGCTAAAGCATTTGCAGATAGTATACGAGATAATAAACCACAAGACGAGAAAATTAAATCATTTGATAAATTCAATGTTACAAAACCAGAGCCAAAAGAAAATATTAAATCTGGGACAAAAACAAACAACTCAGATAAAAGCAGAAGTCATAGTGCAATAAAAAGTAAAAAGCATGCGACTAAAAGAGATCCTGCTACAAATAAACGTAGTAATAAGAACCAAATAAGAAAAAAATCTGTAAGCACAACTGAAGTACTTAACACTAACTCGAATTTAGTGAAATCCGCACCAATCTCATCAAATTCTCATACATTAGATAAAAAGACAAGTAACTCAGGAACATCCAAGAGATTGTCCGTGGATGCTCAAAAGCAATTTATATGCCCATTGCCACAAGAAGATGATCCTTTTATATCAGGTATAGCAAATTCGGATTATGACCTGTTAGAAGAATTAATGGATGATGATCTAAGACAAGAAATTGGAGAACTTTCTTCTGATGATGATAACTTTAAAGTATCAATGGATACTGCCCTCAAAAAGAGTAATATTCATTTAGAAAAACACACGAATGACATGTTTAAGAAAAGTGTAGTTATTACAAAACCAGAAGTATCTATTGCACATAATTTTTCAGAGCTCGAATCTAATAGGAAAGTCCCTTTATCATTATTGCAATGTGATAATGGTGTAGAAAATATATACACTACCCCAGTAAAAGCAACTCAGACATCTATAAACAATAATCCGGAAATACTTACTGAGGATCCTGATAATACGAATGTATATAATAAACTAAATATGCGAGGATCAAACCAAGAAAATAACTTAATAACAAATAAAACAGATAATCACGCCAAAAATAATTTTAGAAGCCATAATACCAATGAACATCTAATTTCTACTGCTATGAACTCTCAAACTTTACTTACGGGCACTACTGTTCCGCAAACATTTGGAAATTTAGTAATAGTTGATCCTGGTGTAAATTACGAACAATTTTCAACCTCACAAACAACATTGCGAAATAATGTGAGCCCTTTGCCTTTAAACACATATGTTGAAGTTAATAAGACCTCTGATACTTCATTATACCGAACAACACCATTTGTATCTCCTGTAGTTGAAAATAAATTTATCAGTGTCACAGCAAACCAAACCGTATCTACGGAAATTCCTAAATTACTAAACGTTCCTGAAATACAATCTTCGACCCACTTTGATGTTACCGAAATAATAAAACCTACTTTAAATGTATCAGGTGGGTGTAAAAATGAATTGGGTAATAGCACTGAATCCAAATGTAATTTCAATTTAGATGATCAATTAATTGAAATCTCTTCTAAAAAAGGGCAAACTCATTTAAATGTTGACATACCAAAGAATAATGACCGCAAAGTTCTGTCAGAAGTACAGGATCAACAACATTTTTTCTTCGTAGACAAAAATCAAGATTTAATAACTACTAGAATGATGATGAGTAATGATTTTAAGAAAATAAATGACCAAGATAGGTTGAAAATGAAACGCCTTTGTATTATTAACAGAAAAATCCACCATTATTCTAATGATAATCCTATTCCACTATCTTATATGCCATTGCCGTTAAAATCAAGTATGCCGAATTCTGCTGAAATAAAAATACAATCGAACAAACAAGGGAAAAAATTTAATCAAACTTCAGCTGAATCCATTAAAACCCAAAGATTAGATTCGTTGTTGAATGTAAAAATACAAAAGATACAAAACGAAATTAAGTGCAAGACATCTAAAGAGAATAAATCTGAAAATACACTAAATCTTAAAAGCGATTCTGAAAAGCCTAAAATATCTAAGGACAATAAATCTGAATCCATGAATTGTCGACGAATATTATTACGTTCTTCAAATAAGATTCACCGTCCACCTACCGATATTGATACGGACCTTGGGCAGCATGTCAATGATAAGATAAATAAAATAAAACCAAAATCAAGTTCTTTTAATTGTGACGATATAAAAAACCTAGACGTTGAAAAAGTCTCTACATGTATTTCCAAAGAAACAAATAAAGGCGCCTTAGATAAATCTAAAGACATTAATATTAATGAAGATTCTGTAATTATACAAAAGGTAAGTAGAAAGAAGAGGAAGAAGAAAGAAAAATTAAATAGTAATAATCTTGAACAATTTCCGAACAATTTAACTCCTACGGATCCTGTTGATCTGGAAGATCAAATATTAGGTTCTAAAATACCAAAGAATGAAACATCTGGAGCAACTATAAAACTACAATTTAACAAGACACCTGATAATACTGACACACTCATGACAAATTCTCATACACTTCCGCAGCATGTTCAAAATAGTGATACAATACGCAAATTTGATGTCCAAACTCAAAGTGATGCTATTAATATCATCGATTCTGAATTAACAAAAGACAAAAGAAGAGCTGATGAGAGTGTTCAAAATGTTATTGTAACTTCTAGAGCTCAAGATACTTATAAAGACCACACTGATGAATCAAATAAAGTAGAAATACCACAAGATTTAATCGATTTAACCTTAGAAAACAAAGTACATACAAATGCGACTTCTTTGACTCAGGTTGATAATCTAAACCAAAGTGTTATACAAGATAAGGAGAACTTAATGTATAATCAACTTCAAGCCAAAGAGCCTAATGTGACAGTTATTAATAAAAAAGTCCAGAACCAAAGTTGCTTAAAAAATTATTCCTCAAATGTGCATAAAGGTAACGACAATGTGTCAGGTATACCACAGTTTTATAAAGACAGTATAAAAATTATACCTTTACCAAACGATGCTAGGGATCCACTGAAAAAGTTTGTACGTATAAAATTACCAAATGGCAGAACTTTTAAAGCATCTTCATATGGAAAAGAGGATGTTGATTTTGACATGTTATTTTCAAACCCTTCTTTAAAATCTGTACTTTTAGGTGGCTTAACAGACAAAACATGTTACACATTAAACATTAAACAGGTGGCTACAACCACACTTGATAACCCGAAAAAAATCTTAGAGACTCGAATACAAGAAATAAATTTAGAAGCCAAGATTCCGACTGGACCAATTGAAACTATTGATTTATTAAGTGATGATGAGGACAATATTACCTATCAACATTTCAAAACTGAGTTTGGTGATTTTAAAATACCATCCTTAGATAATCGTATATTTACTTCACATCAGAAAAAATTTGATCAGAATTGCAAAGTAAAATTAATTCCACTAAGTGTTGGTCAACATCTACCAAAATTAAGTGCATGTGATAATTTATATACTAGAATTAACAACATTGAAAGCATAAAGCTAAAAGAAAAGGGACCTCAAACTGAAACTTTAGAAATTATAAACAAGAATGTTGAAGGTTACATTGAACATGATTCTGATGCTGTAGAGGTAAGTGATATACCGAAAGATACTTCAGCTTTTATTACCACAATTATATCGGAAAAAGCAATGGTGTCAAACGAATCAATTAGTGAACAAACCATGTCAAGGACTGACATTGCATATACTACGAAACGAAGTAAATTATCAGACAGCCATCAAAGCGAAATTTCAAACAATGAAAGTATAATTAATTATAATTTACATAACAAATTTTCTAGTTCGGTTTCCAAATATGGAAATTGCTATGTGAAACTTGTTAACTGTGATGACGTTTTAAAAAAATATGAAAAAATAAACTCAACACAGCAAAAATGTGTTACAGATTTTATTAAATGTAATGATTATATAGTTAGCGTTTGTAGACAAGAATCGAATACAAACAATGCCATGGATGAGGTTGGAACTTTTGTAAAACAAGATGAACAAGATACACAGAATACGCATGTTTTATCTCAAACTAAAGTTCAAGATTTAATGGTTGGTGATATACTAAAGTCACCTATGCGTTCTGCTGAATCTGGTAGGACCTCACCAGTAATAGATGTATTTGAGAAAATTGCGTCACTTAACAACGAAATAAGAAAAAACGTTCTCACATTAATTCAAAAGATACCCATCTGTACCTGTGTAGCTGAATGGTTTGTATCAAAGCCACAACTAAATTCACGAAGTAAAGAAAATCTGTTTAACGCTAACTGTAATAAAGACAGATGGAAATCTGATTCAAATATATGCGTTTCTGAATGGCATATATTGAAGCCCACGTTAAGCGTTGAAACTAAAATAACTAAAAATTACAATCACCAATACACCTGTAAACTTGATTTAGAACCCATCAATAATGTACCAAAACTTACAATAATAGTCAACACATATTTACAAAACAACCTTAATATTTATAAAGCGAAGTGTTTAAGTGTTGATAAAAATAATTCAGAATTAAATCATTCTAAGAATCTTAAGAGAAAGTTATCTGTTGATGTCAATAACGATGGTGGCGTTAAAATTTCCAAAACTGAACCAATTGTAAATGTCACTGTAACTAATTATGAACAGGGTGCGTATAATTCAACTAAAGGTTTAGAACCACATGAAATGGACAACTTAGAAACTGAATCTAATAAATCATTTGATTTCTTAACGGTATCTTATGAAAGTGATCGTGAAAGTGATGTTGCGAGTAACAACAGTGAAAGTATTTTGGCCGAACATGCGGATCTATTTGATAATTTGATTTTGAACGAAGAAAAGAATCTTATACTCAACAATTCCGAAAGCGAAGTGTTACAAACCAAACCGCATCGTGTAACTTTTTCGGAAGAACGTAATATTGATAAGCATGAATCCGATAAATCTTATTTACATACCGGATTAGTTCTTGAGTACAATAATACAAAGACAGGTATGTTACCCACTCGTATAGTTCAGTCAAATTTAGATGATAACTTTATTAAAGAAGTTGAAGTTAAAGCTATCTCTAAGAAAGCAATTGCAGAAGACCACAAAGAACAAAATATCTTGGATTCAGGTGGACTCATGTTACAAAATGATGGCAGTTTAATAAATGACGAAAATTTCAAATTTAAAGTATTTGGGCACAATCTTGAGATGCAACCAAAGCTACATAAAATCAACTCTGGCGGAAATTATGAAAATAATAAGCATGATAAAATGTATGAAGTGCTCGATACCAAAATAGAGAAAAGTAATGAAACGAATGTTCAAGATTTAGCGAATGAAAACCCTCAGAACAACTATGTTAATAAAAGGGACGATATCGATGAAATTCTTAACGACATCGTTTCAAATAAAAACGAATCATCAAAATCTAGCAGTAATTTAATAATTTGTGAAATTGCTCCTATTATTGTAGAAGCCACTCAAGGCGATATACATAACCCAACAGCGAAATGTTGTACAAAATTTGGCAACATATCTCAAATATCTGATGTATATGTTGAACATTCTGACAAACAAGCCGATGATCCTTTTATAAAGGACGACGCCAACATTATAAAAAACGAGGTTGAAGTAAAAAAAGTAACGGATGAATGCTTACCTCATACACAAACTGAACATATTAATAAACAGGTTATTGATAAAGTATTAAGAGACAATATCTACAGTATAGACAACAAGGTTCAAATGACAAAAATAAACAGTGACTATTCAACTAATTTAACAGGTACTGAGCATTCTGATAAACCAATTGTTGATGAAGTATTTATGGAGTATATGTACAACAAAATCGAAGCGACGAATATAACGGACCACTATGATATGGAGAAGCCTTTAAAATGCAATAATAATTCTGAAAATTGTATTATGAAGATTACAGTTTCAGACAATACTTTCGACAATGAGGAAACGAATGCGGAGAATATACAATTCAAAAAGAATTGTGATGAACCAGGAATCATCAAAGGAAATTCGGATCACGAATATGCCGCAGTATACGTACTTGCTAAAGATATGAATGAAGATGAAATTTTAAATTCTGTTAGGGAAATTGAACAGGAAGAATGCGTTTTTGTTATCGATGATGACACCACATTAACAGATGATAATATAACTGAAACAATTGTTGAAATGGATAATGTCGAAATTTTAGATGAGGATTACATTCAAAATATTGAATTGAATAATACAGAATTATTGAGTACTGAAAATACTGTTCAAGCCAATTTTGACAAAACTCTTGATAATTTAGAAACTATGTGTCTTGAACTAAAAGAAAAAGAGAACGAAGAATATTCTAAATTAGATAGTCCCAACAAAGATTCAAATACTGTTGACTTGGTAGATAGTGTTATAAATTGTCCCGATATATTAGAAAGTTCTACGATTGAATGTCGCAACAAAAATATACCATTTGTGCCAAGAGATATAAAAAGTACTAACTGTAATGAAAATGAAATAGAATCTTTAGATAATGCTAAAGAAATACTTGAAGATGGTCATAAATTATTGCAGGAAGATTCAGAAAATTTAAAAGTATTGATTCCAAAGGTAACTTATGGAAATAAAATTAACAATGCTTTAAACGTAAAGCAGTGCAAGAAAATTTTAAAGCGTAAGATAGGTATGAAGGATATTAAAACAATTGAAAAGAGATATAGAAAAGGTAAAAATATAGATCATCCTAAATTTACACCGTTTTCCTGCACTAATACTTTATTCACTAAGGAATTCGCTCGTTTAAGTAATTATATTAGTTCTGTAAAATTTTCATTTTCACAACCATTTCACAAAGAAAATATAGACGTTCCGAAAATGTTAACCGGATGGCCAATTAAGGATTCTTATCCAGCACCGGAAGAACTAGAACCAAGTATTAATGATGTTTTATTCGTAGATTTAGAACATACCGGAACGTTTAAAGCTACAGACCCTTTGGAACAGACACTAACTGAAGAGTTGAGATCAGAATATGACGAAAGTAAATATATAGTACGTGATATTAATGAAAACAATTTCAATATGGGTTTTGGTGAGGGGTCCGGCAGAGTCATACAAAATTTGGAAGATGGAGAGGATTTAAAACTTTCGGCTGCGACTCTGCCGGACGTAAAACAAATTCAGCCGTTTTTACTGTCTGAAGATTATGATATTTGTGTTCAAGATCAAAATGCTATATCCATAACAAATGATTCAAAAAAAGATGACCAATTAAATAAAATTCGACATTATCTTTCCTATATTCAGTTGAAAGATAAAGTCCAAGCATTTTTTAGAAAAACCTCTAAGGAGTTTAATTCAATAAGAGAGCGAAATATAAAGTCTAAACAAGATGAAGACTTTTATGATACCACAATATTTCCTTTCGGTTTGACTCACCCAGATTTCATCGAGCCTGGTCCGGTCGAAGCTATAGTTGATGTGGTTCAAGTTGGACAATTACCGGTTACTGCTGCTGCGCAAAATCCTGTGACGTGTGATCCACGAGTGACTCAAGTATCTGACGCTAGTCCACCGCAGTGTTCAGACAGTAGTTTGAATGACGACTCCCAGACATCTATTAAAACGGAATACACAGAACTTACTACTGCCGATTTGAGTTTACCATTAAGACAAGAATACGCAAATCATAATCAAGCTGTTGAGCCTCAAGAGAATTCAGATATCACTGTACCAAGTGAAAATATACCAATTGAAACGGAAATAAAGTCTGTGGTAAAGATTGAATTGATGGAAGAACTGTCTGAGGAAAAAATTGACCAAAATGAACATCCTGATAACTGTGAATCTCCTCAATCAAATAAAGAGATATTAGAAAATGTAGACTATACATTTGATACTAATAGCATGAACGCTTCAGAAGCTGATCCTAACTCTAAAAATGTGTATAATTCTGAAGAGAAAGATTATAATGTCGCAGAATTCCTAGAACAGAAACAACAAAATGTTTCAACTGAGAAAACTGACCAAATCGCACACGCCATGAATGCTGCCGGAATATCCACAACTGAAACTGTAACTACCAATGCAGCAGATACTCTAATCAACATCCTTCCCGAAAATATTCAAACACCAATAAATAGTTATACAAAAACATTACCTAGCACTATGTCTTTACACCAGGCATTAGCACAAATTCTTCCTCCCGTACTGAACCAAAACGCAGAAAATAATCAGCAAAGTAATAATGGTACATCAGCTACACCACAAGTTTTACATATTGTTCAAGGAAAAAATGCTTCCGGGAATCAAATTACCTTAGTTGACAATTCTCAACCGTCTGTTATAAATACACCGAATTCTACACCAGTTTTGCATTTCGTACAAAATAAGAGTACTCCAACAAGCTCAAATCCAAATGGCAATATTCAGTCGAACTCTTTTAGCGGACTTTCACTAGTTGACACAGGACTACAGCAAGGTGGAAATCAGCTTTTACAAATTGTTAACACGGGAAATCAGAAAACTAGTAACGCTGGTCAACTTTTAAAACAAGTTAATCTTCTGACTAACCTTACAAATGTACAAGGACAGAATGAACAGAAGATGGTACAATTTTTGTGTAAATCTGCAGATGGAAAAGCTATTCAGTTAAATGGACCACATCCACGAAGCATGGTTTTAAGAATACAGCCTGTAGAATCGTCTCACTTGCAAACAAACGCCACTAAACCACATGAAATCCAAGATTCGAGTGCAACTAACCTTGGTAATCACACGCCTAATAAAGAAGCAACTGCACAACAAGAGATAAAGTCCAGGTCCGTATATGAGGAAAATTACGCAAAATTTATACAAAACTCATCCGCCAAACAGGTGGTACCAGAAAAATCGACAAGCTTACCTAAATTCAATCAAGCGTTTGGAAAACAAGGTTATCAGGATGGAGATCAAAAGCAAAATGAAATAAATGGGACAAATTCGCATTTACCATCTTTAAATACGACCAACGAGAATTCGGAGTGTCAACCATCGGAAAACACGATTAAACTTGATCACATTGGCCAGATGACTAGTCCGCCATTACTCTTAAGAAAATCGCCAGCTCAAACAACGCAACCCCAATCAAATTTCATTCAACAAATTAAACAAACAATTTCACCTATAAACTTACAATCAATGCACGGCAGTGTTATTTATCGGCAAATACCAGTTAATTTGGGTAGTGGCCAAACTATAAATTTAATAACAGTTCCAAATACTGAAGTAGCAGATGATCCAAATCAAAAACAACAATCCGATGTCAAATTTATGGCTCAAAACGAAATGGAACAATCGATAATAAAAATAGTTCCTCAGACTCAACCTGCTCCTAATGTAGAAGTACAGCAGCCAGAAGAAAATAACCCACATGTAAATATAAACAATGAAAATACACCAAATCCTCAGCAGCCAGTACTGACGCAAATGAGGATTAAACTACCAATGTTAAGTAAAACACCACAAATGGTGTCAGGAGCGAGAGTTGTTAGGCCATCTTTTTTCCAAATACAAAGAAATGTTATAGGAGCAAACCAGCAAGTATATCAACAGTTAGTTCTTACAGCAGCTCCGCCTTTGGGCCAGCAAACGGCTATCAGACTTCCGCAAACTCAAAACGCCAGACAATTAAAAGTACCAAATGATAATCCAACCGCATCAGAGTCACAAATGAGTTCATCGACTCTGGAGCAGCTACGTGAGTTCGATTTAGTTCTCGAACAAGTGAAAGAAAGAAGTACTGTACAGCCAAATGCGAACAGTACTGCTCCGTTTTCACAATTACATGCAACAAATGACACAACAGACGGCGTAATTGCTACTAATTCTACAAGCACAGAACCGACCCAACAAGTGCTTTACTCGATTGGCAACAATCAGCCATTAAATATGTCCTATGTTAGTAGAAAATCAACAATTCCTACACCTACGGTATCTACGTACGTTCGTTCACCGGACTCCTCGGGTATCGTGGATTCACCCCCGTCATCGTCGCACACGCAAATTCCTCATACTGTTACGTCTGATTCTACAACAATTGAAACACCTGTTCATCATAAACCTACAAAGAGCTCCAAATCAAAACCCCGTCCAAAAGCTTCGTCTAACCCTCCAAATACTTTAAAACTCAACACGGCACCACCAAAGACGTCAACGCAGAAGCCTTTAGAAGATGAACAAACTACACAAAGGATACTATACATACTGGCTGAATATAAAGAACAAGTAGAAAATTCTCCCGATAAGGACAAGCCTGCACCGCGTCGAAGAACAAATTTACCACCAAACCCAGGATCGTCAAAGAGGAAAAAGAGTTCTAGTAGTTCTCGTAGACCCGGAGGTCGTGACATGAGTCCAGTGCATGGAGACGACACATGCCGTACTATGGGCTCGGAAGACAGTAGTTGTGGGACATCTCAAGGTGATTGCAATGATTGCCTCGAAAACCATTCTCCTCAAGAAAGTCCACGCAAAGTCGTTCGGAAACTCAGCTTCGAGCAGGAAAGTCCCTTGAATTTACAACGGCAAATACCACAGCGTAACGTCATAGTCGCCGATGGACAAACGATTACTGTCGCTCGCGGTACATCTGGAAAACCGACAACGGCTGTTCTAATGCCAGCAAATTATATTTTACCCGTATCGATGGTTAAAGGAGGGCAACAGATCGCAATAGTGACCAATCGTGGACCGAAATTACTCACTGTCACTTCGGGAGAAGGAGGAACCACGAATGCGTTGTTGCTACAGCGATTAATTACCCCAGCAGGCTTTAAACCCGTGTTGACGCGTCCTGGAGTACGTCATGTTCGTTTACCTGCTGCCGCATTGCATAGTCTTCAAGCGTTCAACTTTGCTCCTGTGACGAATATACATCCACCTGATAGCACAGTGTCCCCAGCACCGGCTCCTACAACTCCGGAATTAGTCGACACACGTGCGAACACCTCTCCGTGGACCGAGCGAGATTCTCAAGAAGCGAAGCCTGATCGTGGTTCGAGTCCCGAAGGATCTGAGCCGTGGAATCTACCGACACCCGCAGATCCCAACGACTACAGCTACGAAGAAACTGTTCGAACGGAGAACATGGATCGGACCGTCCTTGTAAGTACTTTTCTAGTTTTATTGCTTACCATAAAAAATCTCCGAGTGAAAATGCTAATAGTTTCTAAAGGTAGTTGTTATTAAGTACTTGCGGTGTATATGTACGTTTTGCCACTTCAGGACCCGATCCCTGATCGATACAGTCCCGATATGGAGGCGCAAAGGATATTTGATAAGATGTTCGACGTTGACTCGAAAAAGTCTTTCATGATCGATTCGCACGCCGATTCGCCGCGATGCGGCTACGATATAGACACGTCAGATTGTGACGATAAGGCTTACCATCAGGTGATCGTATCGTAGAGCTGACGCAGCCCCTGAACAATTAGTTCGCCTCTGTAGTATACCTGCACGCCTTCCGTTTATTTTTGTCGCTGTTCCATCGATGTTGGTGTGCCTTGATCAAATATATAGATGCGACATTGATACCGCATAATATTCATAAAACAATGCTGATATTATATCAAAAATATTTTTTAATTTTTGCATATTTTCGTTGCAAATATATCTCGCTGCTGCTGTCCGGGTCTCATTTGCTTTTCATTCTGTCTCAGAAGAAGCGAATACAATGTCTTTTCTATATAACTTATTGGGCATATCGACGTGCAGGCTGATCGTATTCGGTACTGAATAAAAATTATCTATGTTTTTTTTTAAATAATCTTTCTTTATCATCAAAATTGAATCCTTTTAGATCGTTGTCTAGTTAGACTAATATGTTTAAGTATTGCATGTTGAAAGAAATATGTCGTCTCTTATTCCATTGTCATGTCCTGCATTAAATCATGCATGTCCCTGTCTCTTATCAACATTTCCAATATTCTCAATTTATGGACAGTATATATGTTGTCGATATTGTTTTTAATAATAATAAGTTCTTTTTTACCCAGACATTTCGTACATGACTTACAAATCAATAGAATTCTAAACACAGTAAAATATATTTTATAACGCGTGTCTGTGTCTGTGTGTGTCTGTGTAATTGTTGGTCTCGAAAATAATGTTATAATTAAATTCAAGATCTTTATTAAAGTTCTAATTTGTAAGCTTAAGATAGCACAGGCGTCATTTATATACGTCCTTTTGTAAGAAGTATATTGAAGATTTACACTAAAATAAACAGTAAATAATATATTCATAGTACTAATAGTAAATTGATATTTTAAAAAATATGTATTTTCAAAAACAAGCTAGCCATTTTGAAATTCGCCATTTTGTTTTAATATTTTTCGTGTATTACCGTCAGGAATTAACAAACATGAAAATTGCAAAGTCGTAGATCTACAATAACTGGTTGCAATTCAGCTTGGAAAATTTGACCTACAGAAAATAAAAAACATTGCAAGCTAAATAAAAGCTTTCAATAAAAAAAGACTAGCTAATTTATTAACTTTAAATGGATACTAAGGCGAGCTTCCGCTTTGCTATAGTCATATATATCATTGTCAAAGAAAAATGATCTGAAAGGCTTTAGTTGAAAAATTCAAAAGCTTTATTATGCATTAAATGTGTATCTTTTAAAATATTTGTAATTTCAAGATGTCAGTAAAATTTAAAATAAAAGCGAATTTTAAACTTTATGTTCATTCTCGACTTTAATCATGTTTTTCTCATTGTGTAGTTATTTTAACGATATTTTATACTGCGTGGAAAGGCTAATCGACTAACATGCAAATAGTTTTTACACGTTAGTCAATTCACCATTCCACTATGGATGTATAATTTAGATATAGATATAGACATTTAATAAACTGAACTATAAGTTGATAATAAAGACGATTACAATTTTACAAATAAAAATGAATTTATATGGTAAATATGTGTGATAATTTTTGTTAAAATTATGAATAATGTAATCTATAATGCTACCGCCCCGAGAAAGAAGGACGCATCTGCCATTTTTAACAATATTGAATTTTATATGTACAGTCAAACCTGAGTGAATTAAACTGGATAAGCGAGGAAAGTCTTATAATTGAGAGTAAATATCAGCTTTCGTCATTTTAACCCTCTAAAGCATCCATGAGTGAAAAATGGAACCTTCTAATAGGAAGTAGTTTTTCCCCCAGAACTCTATAACTGAGACTACTACCTCTATAATCGATAGTAGAATGTACTTAACACATGCTATTAAGTCATTCTTAAATTAAGTAAATATTAGTGTATTTCTTTTTGTAAGCATTTATATAAAATTGTTATGAATAATCCTATAATATATATATTTGCTGATTTTTTAATCTTCTATAAGTGAGAAAAGCCAGTCCTGTACCTCTGTAAGCAAATAATTTGGTTTAGAGAGAAACCTCGCATGAGATGTAAAAAAGATTACGGTCCCCTTTGAAATCTCGCTAATTCAGGTTAGACTGTATTCGCAATTAGGAAAAAAGACTCATACAAAAAAAATTTTGCAATTAATCTTTTAGTACATTATTACTACCATTGTCAAGTAACTAGGTAATGATTTTACAAGTTTTTGCAAATAATTTGGTTTAGAGAGAAACCTCGCATGAGATGTAAAAAAGATTACGGTCCCCCTTGAATTCTCGCTTATTCAGGTTAGACTGTATTCGCAATTAGGGAAAAAAGACGCATTCAATAGTGTTTTTTATTCATTTACTTTTTTAATTATTTTTCCAACTACTAACTAAATAACTACTACATAACTAAACTAAATAACTAAACTTCTATTACAAGTTTCTTTCAATCATTTCAATTAATTAACAATTAATGGCCATCTTGTTGGAACTTTCCAAGACGTTTTTGTGGTAAGACAGATTCCATGCTCCATCTTATTAGTTCCCAACCATTTCTCTCGTGCACAATAACCGAACTATATTACGTACAACAACGTAAAGTCGAATAACACAACGTTATGAATAAAATATAATAGCCACTACATGGCAGACTAAGATCCTACCAAAAACCCCTTTTATTAATTTATGAGCTTCTATATAAGAAGTAGTCAGTAAAAGGCACAGACTACTACAGATTTTTCAATTATTTACAGACTTCAAAAAGGAGGGGAACCACAATTGGGTTGTATTTTTTAAATTGTTTTTTTTTTGACAGCAGAACGTCGCCATTTATAAACTGATTTGGATTTTTTTTATTACAAAAAAGGGATATTAACTGTAAGAGACACCAGGGAACATCCTCAAAATCGAACTGGGCATGTATAGTTTTTTAGACGTTGGTAGGTTTATCAGAACCTAAAACGAATCATGTTTCGTATAACAACCCTTTGTTCCTCATATGCTCAATTATTATCTACTTTAGAGAGATTAGGCCAGCCCAAGAACATTCTAGGTGTATATTTTAAAGTACATTTTGGAGTTTCTTTTAATTCTACATTAAAATTTTCTTGCTCTTCATTTGCGTCTTAATTAGATGCGCCCTTTTCCTTGCGGCGGCAGAATATTGGGATAGATTTTTTAAAACTATTATTTACTTTTAAGTTTCGACTTGTCCATTCAAATTGAAATATAATAAATGTTTAAATATAGATTGTACACAAAAAGGAGGGGACTTTGCATCGTCAGCATCGATTAACCCACGTATCGGCTGCTGCGTTGAGGCACAAGTACGCAATCCTGGAACATGAATTGCGGTTACAGGTAATTATACTCTAATAATTTTTTTACTTTGTTATTCATGGTTTTAAAAAAAATCATACTCGTTTATCTATATTTATAAATTCCGGCCATACTTATATATAAGATAGCTGATAACGGCGACATCGGCTCCGTTGACTTGCGCATGCGCACCAGACTGCTTGTCACTCTTCTCCACGGCAAGAATACCGCCGAAACGGATACGTCCGTTTCAAGCTGAAACTACAGAAGTAAAGGTACTACTATATAGTTGATTAGTGATAATTTTAAAACGATTTAACTTTTAAAGAAGCAAAAAATTATCTTTCTGTGTAATTCAGACTGCAAACTCAGCAACCACCAGAGGAATATTTATGAAAAGTAATACATTTCCTGTATTTTGTAAAGAGTATCACAATCTGAAAGTGAAGGAAAATGTGTTAACAAAATTAGATATTTTTAAATATATCTTATTACTTTAATCACCTCAGGTGATCATTTTTATAATAACGTTTTTAGAAACCGATGACAGTTCTCGATACCGGTATCCGATACTGTTACCTTGAAAAACAAATGCCGAAAATAATCGATTCCAATAATCGATGTGACATCCGATTCGGTACGAACTTTATCGAGTAAATACTAGCTCGTCCGAACCCAGTTATCATATTTATAGCACAGAGTGAATCTTACGTAGAAATTATATGTGGGTTATAATTATAACTCAAACTATAACAGAACGTTTTTTTTTTTGTTTGAAAATGTATCAACGACAGCTTGAATATTGCTCATTAACAAATTGTTATACTATACTACTTCTATACTAATGTTATAAAGAGGTAAAGTTTGTGAGTTTGTGATGTTGTAGGGCGTAATCTCAGGAACTACTAAACGGATTTTAATAGAATACCAATAGATAGCCACATTATTTGTGAGTGTCATAGACTATATATTAACCCGAGAAATGAAAAGACTTTTTGTGTTAGTCGGACAAAAAACGGTCGAACGAAAACGTTCTTTATCAAGCTCTACACAATTCTCTACAACACTTAAAAGTCATCGACAGCATATATCTAACTTTTATAGTCACCAAAAGTAGTTTTTTATTTAAAAAAATTACCGCCCAACGAAGTGAGCACGGGTCAGCTAGTGGCTATAGCAAATTGGTATGACTGATTTAAAAAGTTTTTATTGGCAACGGACGCCTTCCACTGTAGTACATGTTTAGCTCGAGAAGATATGAAAGGGTTAACTGTATTGCTTACTGGTTACAGAAGTCGCTGTCGGAAGAGTGCGAGGATCTGGGAGTGGATTCACCGTCCGCATCGGAACTGTTCCCGGAGGCGGAGCTGTTGTTCGCGGCATCGCCTGCGCACGACAACACGCAAGATCAGAGCCAGAACTCGCATTCTCATACGCGTTAGTACCCGACATTATTTTAATTAACATAACATATCGATTCGAGCGACTTTACTCTTGTTAAATCTTTTTTATTTTTCAAATGGACTACGCTATTGGCCTGACAGGTATTCACAGCTTCATCGGGCTACTAAGACGAGCGCTTAAGGCACTTCGCCGCTTGACAACAAGATCAAGGACGTAAAGTCATAAATTATACTGATACTATTTCACTCCCTTTTTCATTCATTCAAGAATTGATCAATATATTATGTTTGCAGTCTATAATACTAACTTTTACTCACGGCTTGTCTCATGTTAATATAGATTTTGAAAATAGAATTCAGCCTACGTTAGTTACCGATTAAAGGTTAAAATAATTTTTAAAATTGGTTTATCAATTACAGATAAAAAACATTTTTTCCCCTATACATAGTGTTAGTTTCAAGTCTAGAAATGTTATAAAATAAAGTAGCTTTTCATATTTGTCCGTGTGTTCTTTTAGTTGTTCTAAACTACTGAAGTGTATTTTATTTTAATTATAAGATAAAATGTTATTTTATACCTAACAAAAGTACAAATATATAGGTAATCAGCGAGCCAGGCAGATGTTGCCCGGCATTGATAATAAAATCCTCAAAGTCAACCGCAGTGCCACCTACCAGGTCCAGTTGTGAATCTAAACCATTCTTGAATCCACCTGAACACACACAAACAATTTATTATTATTTATTATTCATCAAAATCTGTCTATCCGTTTAGGAGAAGTTCAGTCACATAGACACGGCCAGAAGAATTATACATATAAAGATAACGTAAATACAGCTTTTTAGAGAAAGTAGTTTTTATAATAACGTTATCGAGCACCAATGACAGTTCTCGATAACTTAATCCGATAACGAATCATAATTTTTGATGTGATAACGTTCAATACATCGATTCCGGTCGGATGCACGCGCATGACTCATTGTCACGTTCCGCCTGAGCACTCCGGGCAAGCGAGAGCGCTGAACAAGCGATAGAGAGATGCGATCGGCCTAAGCGTTCGTTCTGTATAGCATCTAAACAAAACCGACTTTCAAGACAACCAATTTTTGGTTACAATTCCACAGCGCAACCTACCCACAGCTGTATATCGCAGCCGGACATCGACGATCAGATTGCGACTGATCAGCTGTTACCTCGAGACGATCTCAACGACCAGCAGGACTTGCAGCTGGGTCTCGAGGATGTGGGCATCGTGACCGTCAGCGAAGATGGCTTACAGGCCACCATCGCTTTGGACCATGAGGAGTTTGCCCGATCGCATCCCAACACCACCTTTCATAGTGAACCCACTGATGAGAGTGAGGTGAGTTTTTTTTATTTCTTTTTGTCCAATCCTAATCAATATCGTTGGACGCTCTGAATATAGTCTTAAGTTCGAGCTTGCGGTTAACACAGTCTATAGCTTAATACAAAACAAACTTCAATATTATCATAGTAATCTAAAATTGCATTTATGTCTCCACGAGACAACTCTCGTGGTTATACATATAATAGGTGTTTACACCAATACTCCTGTTCTGCGCAGGTATATTTAGAGTGGTCAAAAAGATTGACGAGTACTGTATAAAATTGAAAGATAATAACTTCATGATGTTTGAACTCGTACTTTTTATTTAATAATTTTTTTCTAACATACGATCCTCAGATATACAGAGTTTCTTTGCACGAATGACAATTGATATAATGGACTAATTGTCATCATAACTCGTATTCCTAACATTCATGATAAAGTTGGAAGTAGAAGAGACTATCTTTAAGCACTTATACTTCTTCTTTTCATCAATTGTTTATAGGTTAAAACCTTAGATCACTGGTATTTAACCTTTTGCTATTTCTCTCTCTGTGTGCAGTGTGTCTTCAGCCAAATAGCCAGTTATTATAAAATGAGAGATCGAGAAAAAATGTACTAATATAATACACTAAAACTATCTAATTATGATCACTACATTAAAAGATTTAACCTTTCTATTTACAGATGCAACCATTTACGATAACTGGTATTAAAGGTCGGCACATCACATCTACAATATTCCATTCCCACCGTCCCACTGGCACTGTCCTCATGACCGCTCCACAGACTACAGTTATTTCCCAAGCTATTGGTGAAGGCACCAGCATCCCGAACCCTGTTAAATATTCGGATATCGAAAATATCATTGACGCCTTACCGAGCGTCAACGAGAATAATCTACCATCGGTTCTCGTCAAAGATGACGGACTTGCAAGATTTGATAGCATCCTAACAGATTCGAGAGAACTGCATCTTTCTAATACGGCTTCAGCAATAGTCCACTCGACTGGGAACGCAACTCAGGTGATAAGGAGGGTGTGCTGCGAAGAAAACAAGAGGGAGAGAGAAGCAACGTATTTAATTAACGAGTCGCACGCATTAATCGCCGGTGAGGACGCGAAAATGACAGCAGAAGATAGTTCGAGAGACGGTACGATGGAATCGTTGCACGGTGGAATCGAGGAAGACCGTTCGTCACCTGAACGTCACACGGAGTTGTTTTGGGAATCGAATTCAGCATCGGAACGTTCGGAGTGTCGACGACCGTTGGATTACAGTAGTGACAGTGATAAGTGTTGTAAAAGTCCCTTCGAGGAGACGAACTCTACGGACTCGGGTGGTGTCGGTACCCATTTACGGTTGGACTCGGTCATCAAGGAAGCGAGGGGCTTCGGTGTGGACTGCTCCCACGGCGAGGATATACATCCGCCGTTACGCACGTACCCGCCGAAACGTCTCTATCACGGGGACTCGGATAGGAGTCATTCGGGGAAGACCGGGGTCGGGGATCGGTGTTCGGATATGTCTGATGTGAGACGGAGAGCGTCAGGCCGAGGAGTGGTGAAGCGGGGCTGCCATTGCTGCAACGGATCCCCGGCTCCTCCACGTCCGAAGAAATCACGTCAGAAAAAACTAATCGCAGACTTCATTACAAACCGATTGACATAACTCGATACTTTTTAATTTTAAATTTCACTCTTAAGTTGTATGTAAAAAAAAAAATGTTTTGTATATAATTTTCTACCATGAGAGCTGAATTCGCGTTATTAATACATATTTGTTGATGTTTTTTTTTTTTAATTAGTTTAAGCGTTATTCAGTTGAATTGTCAAGGGAATTTCAAATTTATGTATCAAAGACGAATCATTCTCATTTATATTGTTGATTAATAACTTCATGTAATATATGAAATATTGCGTCGATATATACGTGACTGTAAAAAAAATGTATTTCTCTAGATATAATATACTTCTAGGCTAAGTGTTTTCGTTAGTGATTCGGTAGTGCCGGGCCATACTCAAAACTTGAATTTAATCGTTTATTATAATAATACATAGCGATGTAGAATTAATTTATTGCATTGTCCTTTAATAAAAATGCTAGACTGATGAATAGAGATAACTCTGTATTTCCCTTTTAGATGATGAACGAAAATCGCCATTTTTTCATTATTATCAGCCAATATTTTGTACTTTCGTTTTGGATACCGTATTATATTTTATAGATTAGTTTTAAGTTAACTTCCAAGTGAATAGCACAAATTGATCGATTACGAAAAAAAAAAACACGGATGGATGGAGTTTGAAGTTGGCTTTGATTTTTTTTTTTAGTACTTATCGACGAATTGTATCGATAATGTTTTGGTGCCAACGGACGTGGTTGTCGTTGTTTCGTACGATTTAACGTTTCCAAATTTATCGATTGTTTAAATAAGGACACACAATAGGGATGTGTTGATTTAGTGAGAATTTGATATCTATAGTGTAATAAATATGTAAATATATTTTCGCCCCCCCTCGGTATTCGTTTACGAGGGTCGTCTAGTCACTATAGTACCGGTATATATATATTATATATCAATATATCGTCGGTACGTATATTTCGGAACGTCGGGGTACGCCGTTCGAGTCTCGGCTAAAAGCCGTTACGTTTTATTTCACGCAGTATTCTACCGCTTATGTATATAAAAAGCATGTAAGTATGTCAAACGACGGATAATACAACGTCGTCTCGCTGTAAACATGCGATCTTAATGTGATCTCACGTATCGCGTGTTATATTTATATAAATGTGACGTCCGTGACCCACCATGTGATGTACGTGACACGCCGTGTGATGTACGTGACCCACCATGTGATGTGCGTGACACGTCGTGTGATGTACGTGACTCACCATGTGACGTACGTGACTCACCATGTGACTTACGTGACTCACCATGAAACGTATGTGATCCGACCGTGACGTCACATTAAGGTCACGTTCGAACTAGGGATGTGCGAGTGTGTATAGATTATCGATATTTTTCACCGTTTGTCTTATTAATTTAATGGTGTTTCGATGATTCGGAATTTGTAAATAGAAACGAATGGTTTCGTATTTTAGTGAATTTAGTTAGTTTGAGGGAGCGCGCTCGCGATATCGAGGTTCTAGTAGGAAATTTTGACTCGATGGTAATGTGGTATTAATTTGGCGATTCGACGCCGGATAGTTCGAGAATTGTAGAGATTTAATATTAGCGTTAGTAGTCGATACAGTCGTCGAGACTGACTATTATATGGTGGAAATTAAAACGCGACTAAAGGCACTAAAGTTGAATCAAACCGTATCAGCCGATTTGTATTTATTCGAACGGGTTTCGTTTTTGATACAAACTTTATCCGCAGTCTCGTAAACGGTACGGATTTCTTTTTGTAATATTATGCGTGTTTGTTGTTATTATTCATGTAATTTTGTAGACGAGGTCACAACTGATCATTATTTTGTAAAGGAAATTACAGTATTGCGTTTACATGATTTTTGTTACTATAATCTAGACATTACATATGTAATTATAAAGACTAATAAATTAACGTTTAGATGTTTCGTGAAGATATATGTTTTTTTTTTTCATTTTATGTCAAATAAGTATATTGTGTTTCTTTGTAATTATATGGACAGTTATTATATAAGTGCTACATATGAAAATATAATAATTAAACTTATCAAAACGTATGTTTTTTTATTTGTTTTGGTAAGTAGTCCATTAAGTCAATTTCGAGAAATTTGGCCAAGGGAACGTACCAACAAATATTTCAGTAGTCATGTATATTTGCTAGTTTTAATTGGTAACGCTCGCTGATGGTGAAGAAATACATCGTGAGGAATCAAGAACCTAAGAAATGTTCTTGTAGTAAGTACCATTGTATGTGGAAAAATACAGAGTTGGATTTCTCGGAATTTCAAAACGCCAGTATGACTTGAGCTGGTTGTGGTGGTGATTATGCACGTGCCTTCTTTCAGGATGACCTTTTTTTTACGTGGTGAAATCCCTTATGGATACGCAACACTCCCGGGGGAGAGGGTGGGTTATGTCCGACTCACACGGACTAAAACCCCACGGTGTACCTGCAGACCGTAATTGTTGGGGAGGCAAGGGATCATACTCGCTAATCTTGTAGAGCCACCCCAACGGTCCTCCCGGCGGAAGGAGATTCAGGATGACACTGCACTGAATCTCTTACTAAGTTTAATAATTAGCTTTAAAATCGGGGATCATATGCCATATATAGCGTATATCTTATTAGTGAACTAGCGTAGAAGCTTATTACAAGTGTATATCCCTAGTACTCAGATGTGAAACTATTGGCAGTGGACATATTTAACTATGGGCACTGACATGTTTTACTATTGGCACCTTCGATCAACAATAACTAGATATCGGGTCGGCGCGAAAATACGACGTCTAGGTAAATAACAGCTCACTTGAAACGTGAGCTTTGTTTAGTTTGTTTGAAATACAGCCAATGTAAGCACGTTTCACAATGCTGCAGTGTATTCAAAAGAAAAAGCAATTTAACGGCCGGAGTATCTTACTTTCCCTAAATACATGTTGAATAAGTTATATTTTAATCTTTAAACTAACAAATAATATTAAATTTTGAACAAAATTACCTATTTTAAACCCGTGGTACAAATGTTTGGTCAAAGCTCTCCAACCACGCACAATAACGGGAAAAAGTACTTTATTCATTGTGTGTTAAGGTTGAATTCACACTAAATGTTGTTTATGTTGTCTTTTCATTTGTAAGTGACGGGAGTAATTTATTGCATTGCTCGTTTTATCGTAAGTATTAGATAATATTTTGAACATTCGTGACTTTATTACTAGGTGTCATAGTTGTAATTAGGTTGAACTTAAAACTGTTATAAAACTTTTTTCTCCCTTTCTTAGTAAACAAATAGCTTTTTTTTAGTATATATTTACGC
>MU159986.1:23609-63867 GCA_015888305.1 Antheraea pernyi
AGATAACTCATCTTATAAGAAGTAACTTAGACTATTTTATTTTGTTTCTCAAGACTTCGTCCGCAATATCCTTCTATCTCCTAATTGATTGGACCGACTTTCACGGGGCTTTTACGGGCAGATAACTAGCGGGCTCGGAAGACGTTATACGGACGGAGACGGATAATAAAATGAAAACCTTGACAAATTATACGTAAGCCTTCCCCATGAATAATCATTCTAACTACTGGTGAAAATATGGTAAAAAACTGGTGAAAATGGTAGTTTTTGACTTTATCGCGAACAGATAAGCTGACAGAGGACTTTTTTTTAACCGACTTCGAAAAAGGAGGAGGTTACTATGTTTGGTTGTATGTATTTTTTTATGTATTTTAATCGATATTTTAGTCAATTGTGAATCGATTTTAATGATTCTTTTTTTATTTGTTTTGGTACACTATGTAGTGATTAACTGCTACCTGGGCATTCGTTCGTGTGAAATTGATCAAACATATGTTACAACCGCGATAGATGTGTACCTTACTGGACTCCAATAATAATAAATATACCTAATTGAAAGTCATATATTTGTATGTAATATGAATTATATCATCTTTTTGGTCAATTTGGCTGCCATATTGTTTTATTTACCGCGTTTGCTTCTACATAACTCAGCGTTTATAGCAACGTATAAGAATAACTTAAGTATATAGACAATACGGGCATATTATATCTATATAATAAAAGATTTAAGATATATTATTCGATAATGTATAGCTTATAATTTTCATTACTTTCTTATATAGTGTTAGTGAGCACTGAGTTTGGTATATAGTAGGTTGAAAATCCAGGTATGTTGCTGATGATAAATCCCATCCCATTCGATATATTATTAGTATTCATATATCTAATGTACACGTTACATGTTACAGTAGATGGCGTTCGTGTCGAAGTTACAAATGTTTTTGAAAAAGCGTTTCTGTAATGTACACACCCACCCACAATTTTACATTTCTTTAATACATTTTAAAAAAGAGCGTGCGGAGCCGCGGGTAACAGCTAGTTGTTACATATACCTATATTTTTCTAATAAAAAAATAATAAGGGCTCAGTATTAAAACAGTATCAGTTCGAAAGTAAACTGAGTTAATGCAAAAGCATACTTATGTACGTATATTGAATGATTAAGAAAGATTATATCAAATTTATGATTATAATGAAAAAAATATGAAAATTAATCGAGCTCGCTATAAGGGATCAACAATAAACCGTCTCATATTTATTTATCCTAAATTCTCGAAAGCTAAATTTAATTATATCTTAGTAGGTATATTAGAAACAGAAAAATTATGTGGGCGGAACAATTGTATAGTGAAATTGCTTTATACAAACAAAATACGCAAAAAAAAAACAAATTACTTAGTAGTGCTGGGTACGCGGGTAGGATATTATATATTTTTTCTAATTGACTACGCTGTTGACCTAGCAAGGTCTTAACAGCTTCACTGAACTACTAAGGCGAGCGCTTAAGGCACTCAGCCGATTTTATTCGACAACTAGTCCAAGGGTGCACGGCACACCTCACCTTGTGCTGTTGCCTGATAAATGCAATTCGCGACCTAGCTTTTTTTTTTAGCGTTGAAAAATCCCTTATGGGTACACCACCCTCTCGGGGGAGAGAGTGGGTTATGTCCGACTCGCACGGACTAAAACCCCACGGTCACGGTGTACGTCTTCCGCTATAGTTGGGGCGGCGCGAGATCTCTATAGACTTGTGCCGCCCCAGCGGTTGGCCCAGCAGTAAAAGCGCCGCCGCCGGGCCCCGTCCTGTTGGGAGACAGCCGTGTACACACCGGCCGTCTCCTCCGTCCGCCGGACCTGTGCAATGGGAAGAAGGGTCGGGGGCCCGGAACGGATTTTCATGCGGTTTTCACCAGTGAATAAGGTTATTCACGAGGAAAGTATTAGTTTATAATTTTTCAAGGTTTTTATATCAGGCCGCGATAACGTCCGCCGGGCCCGCTAGTAATATCATAATTATTACTCTTGTTAAGTTTCAATGAAGTAACATTGAATAATATTATTAAAAAAAAAAAATTGTTTTATACAAACGTTAACATATACTTATATTACGATAGCGATGGGTTTATGCGAACATAAATATACTAAAAAAAATTAAGGCCTTCGGTTTGTTTTCGTGGTGCAATGGTCGTTGTGCTATTGTTAGTCCAAAAGTATAGCTGAGAGGTATGAACTCAATTAACGCTCTAGAAAAGCTTTTGTTAAATATGATTATTAGCTGTTTTTTTAACCTATACATATAAATAACATTAAAAGTTTGTCAGTGTTCATATTCGAAATGACTGCATCGATTTTATGAGCATTTGCAGATAGATAGAAGACTTTTCAGACTACCAACCGGGTTATATATCATTACGCGTTTCCATAGAGACTAAGCAGTAAGTATAAATTTATTTGGCGTAATAATGGATACAGCAATGACAATGACACAATAAACAAAAAGTAGTTCATGATTCTTATGAATCAATAAGATTAGTAGTCCGGTGAAGCTGTTAAGACTTTGCTAAGTCAATAGCGTAGTCAGTTCGAGAAAAAAAAACAACAATGACATTATTTTAACGATGGCGAACATGCAGACGTCAGTTTCATATTATAGATGCGAAAATATGTTTGTATGCTGTCTTTCAAACATATTTGAACGGCTGGCTGTATTCTAATGAAAGGCATAGAAATCGATTACATTTTTAGATCGTATTATACCTATTATCGATTATTAATATAATCGTAATGAATGTAAAATCGACTTCCAATAAATCAAAGATTTGACGACTACAATACATACTGGTCTTCATTCGGAATCAATGTTTTTGTAGTCCCTCTATGAGGTTATTGTATTATATAGAATAAATAGATTTTAATGTATAAACAAATGGTTATTGATCACTATTCGTGATCGTAAAGCATCGTATAATTTACGACGGTGTGGACAGACGAGAGTTTTGCAGCCGGAGCAGATTTTCATCCAATTAACTTGGGAGTATTTGTCCGCGTTTGTAACTTACGGCGCACCATTGGTTCTGCGCGTGAGTTCCGCTAAACTAATGGCTTATGGTTCTAAAGTTTGCGCGCCCCTTTTATATTTTTAAATAACTATTTTTCTAATTTTACAGTCTGTTATTGAGTATAAAGGTTGCGGCCTATTACACTAGGTCTTGTAGGTGGTAGAGCCACGATGAAGGTATTACTGGTTTCAGCATGAATGGGTCGGCTCGTCCGGTGTAGTACTACTCTCTCATAGAAAACCGACGTGAAGTAACAGTGCTTGCATTGTTGCGTTTCATTCGGTCAGTGAGGGCGCCGGATACCCAACTCCCCTTCCCTTTCCCTCTTCCCCTTCTCCTAAATACACGTTGGCAACGCACTTGCGTCTCTTCTGGTGTTGCAAGTGTCAATGGACGGTGGTGATCACTTAACATCAGATGACCCACCTGTGCGTTTGCCTCCTATGATATATAAAAAAACTAGGCTATATGGGCTATATATACCATTACAAGGTTACACCGTATTGAAGCATGCAAAAATATATTCTATGCAATAATTTATATTACTAGCGGGTAAATAAAAAAAATCAAAAAGTCAACGACTTACCGGGTCCAATTGTAACTCTAATGCCCGGTTTCTGAGATACTCGGTTAAACTACCAATAGTTATTGACTTTGTTAGTTATCCATAAGATAAACTGTCAAATGGCCAGTTGACTTTTACTGACATTTATCGTATTATTGTGTGTTCAGAAACGTAATTTGACAAGTTATCGAACCGATAACGCTATTCTACAGATAAACTACAATTAAAGTACCTCAGAATCCGGGCATAAATCATTCTCGAATCCATTATCACACACACACAATTCATCAAAATCGGTCCAACCGTTTAGGAGGAGTTCAGTGACATACACACGGACAGAAGAATTATATATAAAGATTAAGATTATTATAAAACATTATCCAATAGATTGTTTCAACACCGACCAACACCGTAGCGTATTATAATTGGATCAATACCGAATACTGTTAGTATTATAAAATCAAATAAACTACGCAATTCCGATGTACTCTATTGATTCATGGATGCGTCATGACTAAGTTTGTATGAAAAACGTTTGAGAACCACTGTACTCATACGTGCAGTCAAAGTCAGACACTGAGTAACAGTGCAATAATTTATTATAATTTATGTCTCATTATCTGATGTCGAGTTCATAATAGGTTGTGTGTTTAAAACAAAGGGCTTGAAAGAAAGCATATATTATATTATGTTTTACGAATTTACAAAGAGAATTTATATTATTCTATATAATATTATAATACAAGCTCTCATCGTCTACATTCTTTAATAATAGAAGCATGATTATCTTCGACTTGTGTGTGGTCCTCTTCGAAGTGCTTAGAGATATATTTTAAATCAACCGGTAAGATTTAAAAAATTGCTTTATGCGAAAGGAGTGGTGATCAAAATTATATCACTCAATTTCTCTTGGACGTTCGTATCTAAAAGACCTCCAGCGAATGATTTGTCATAAAAAAAAAAAACAAAATAATATGAACATAGACAATTGAAATCAGCTTGTACACTTAACGTGAGCGCGAAAGTACCGCGGGCGTTCGGTTAGCGCGTGATTGATATACCATTTGGTGTTTGTAAGTTACGAAGGTCAGTTTAAAATAACTCCTAAGCAATAAATCAATTGTGCATAATGAAACACAATTCATACAAGATACGCTGAGAGTTGTACCTATAGGGAATCTATATGATACTAGCTGATACCCGTAACTTCGTCTGCGTTATCCTGCGCATGTACACCACACTATTACCCATGGACTAAAACCTCCACGGTGTACGACCGTCGCTCTTGTTTGCTGTGCTACGAGATCTTTGTAGACCTTCATCGTGTCACCTCAGTGACTGGCTGTCCATCAGTAGCACTGACGGACCGGCCGCGGTCCCTTCACACTACGTCAGTTTAAAATAACTCATCAGCAATAAATCAATTGTGCATAATGAAACACAATTCATACAAGACACGCTGAGAGTTGTACCTATGGGGAATCTATGTAATACTAGCTGATATCCGTAACTTCGTTGTCCTGCGCATGAACACCACACTACTTACCCACGGACTAAAACCTCCACGGTGTACGACCGTCGCTCTTGTTTGCTGTGCTACGAGATCTCTGTACACCTTCATCGTGTCACCTCAGTGACTGGCTGTCCATCAGTAGGACTGACGGACCGGCCGCAGTCCCATCACACTACTTCTTCACACTTCACTATACGTATCAAGTAGTTTTTGGGTGATGCCCACAGCTGGAGAGTTTGTTTGTTTGATGCAACGTGCTAATCACAGAAACTAATGGTCCAACCATAACCATTAGGATCCGATTTGAAAAATTCTTTCAGTGTTAGATAGCTCATTTATCGAGAAATATATATATACCAATATAATATATATATACCAATATAATAGGCTATATATACCAATACTAACAGGAGCGGAGCACCAATAAAGAATGTTTGAAAATTGTTTTTTTTTCCTTTTCAGAGTTTTCACTGCGTATTACTTAGTCCAAAGTAACTATTCAACGAAAAACAATGGCGACAGAGACACACTATCCATCGCCGGTCGCCGCTGTCATGCCGGCTTGCGAAAGCTGGATATGTACAGGCTGATCCCGAAACGCGACCCGCAGAAGCGAATCACTATGACGGGCTTTTTCACCATATACATGGTGGTTGCGACCCAGTCGGGCTGTAAAGCCCTACCACCCCGCTTTTGCCATTGCCTCGTTCGTTAATCAGCAGGGTGCACCACGTGCAGGTGAGGTTGGCTTGTGTGTCTCAAGTCTTATGGTGTTATTCGACACCCCTTACACCCCCTTATGAAAATTGGTATTTAGCGATTAAGTAACAAAGTAAAAATGATGTTTCATAGTTTAGAGTTGTACAAAAAAAACTAATCACGGTAATTAGGCAGAATGTGGCATCCTATTTTTATTGAAAAGAAGTGTCCTCGTTGGATGCGCCTGCAAATTAGTTCGGTCAGTTACAACGCTATTGTTTATTTAAGTGAACAAGCTGTTGTCATTTGTTTGTGTTGAAATAAAATTGAATAAAGTTAATTAGCGAACGCTGATTCTACTTTACTGACAGAAGGTTTATAGAGACATAAAGCCTTAATAACCACCGCATGAGATTTTAATGGGCCTTAATTCTAACATAAGTTTTAATGTTTAATATAAAGGGGTATTTGAGCTAAATATATCTTTAGTTGACTTGCAAGTACTCGAGCCATGGTAATGACGCCCTTGTATTAACGGATGTGATGAAAATGATTCTAAATAGAGTTATAAATATTACAAGAAAGTTATTTAGTTTTTTATTATTATAATTTTTATAATTGAGGCATTTAATATAACTAATGTATTTTCTTAATGGGTTTTAAAAATCTCATAAATTAATAACATAAAGTCGAACGTGAGTCTTTTTGTTTGTTCATTCAATTCGTAATTACCGAACTGATCACCATTACTTTTCGCATATACATTGTCAAAGGGGTTTAGTTCAAGTCCACAGTAAAGCGAGTCAAGCCGCGGGGAATACAACATATACAAAAAAATCGGAGTTCTGATGAAAAGTTTTCGGTTGACTAATTTTAATTCTTATCCATAGGATTACTAACTGATAATTATATGTATTAATTAATTATCAAGACCATTATCAAGAGATAAATATCATGATAATTATCAAGGATAGTTGTTAATTGATAATTATCGGTGAAACTTGTTTCTAACACTCCCCGCTCGTCAAGTGACTTAACTTTAGTTCAAATAAGTTCTTCTAACAGGTTAGTTATATAGTTCAATGTATTCTGTTGGATGGATTTGTTCGGACAAACTTAATAATCAGCATAAACAAGATCAACTTGGGATTTAGATTTTCTTTACAGCTGTTTTAAGACAAAATGGAAAATTGTTATGCAGTTTATATACAGTCTATATGATATTCATTGTTTATACTGCAGTTAGTTTTTTTTTTCGCACTGACTACGCTATTGACCAAGCAAGGTCCTAACAGCTTCACCGGACTACTAAGGCGAGCGCTTAAGGCACTCAGCCGATTTTATTTTGACAACTAGCTCAAGGGTGCACGGCACACCTCGGCATTGGCTGTTGCCTGATACATGCAATTCGCGACCTATGTGATTACTGCAGTTAGTCTACGTCCAGAGTGGACGCTATAATCGAGCGTCGAACGTGGCGTCGTGTGCGGCGCGTTTATCGTTCAAGAACGATGCTCGCGCGCCATTCAGGACACTCGCGTATTAATGCATATGTTTGAAACGAACGCCGGAGACGACGCCACGCTCGACGCTCAATTGTAGCGTGCACTCTGGCCGTACACTTAGAGTACACTTACAACAACTAGTTCGAAGAACTCGTGTTGTCAACCACGCTGTGCAATAAGGAACATACAATACGAGCACTACACCTTTATACCATAAATAGTTATAGTATTGGCGTTTCCAGCTGATGCGTTTATATAAGCTTTACCACTCAGCAAAGAATAAAACTGAACATCGCAAGACTAGACTTTCAGATGTATAAAAGCGGAAACGATTCCGTTTAATAACTTTCAACTCACAATTAACTCAATTGAATCACTCACAACTAAATTCAGATCGTTTTAATGCATTTTCTAATCCTAATATTTTAACAGGTGGTCTTGACAATCAATACTGATTCGACGCATTGTACATTTAGGAACTTTCTATGACTACATAGGTATATAACATTAAGTACAGGCGTGTACAAAGGTTACGTCCGTAGTACATCATACTCTCGTATTATAAAAGGCAACGTGTTTTTGTATGCCTGTCTTTAGAGAGTCTTTAACTTGAAAACCACTGAACCGATTTTCATGATTCTTTTTTAAAACATTATATATGTCCTTTGGTTAGTTTTATTACCTCAGGTCGTATGTGGGACAAGTTATGACGTTAAGCGTAAAATATAAAAAAAAATCCAAAAAAAAAATAAACCGCCTTCGATGTGAAACACAAATGAGGCACTAAAAAGCGAAAAATAACTGAATAATTAAATTAACCAAATTAAATAAAAAATATTGATATTCGCGCTACCGAATAATATATTTGAAATCAATGCCAACCTACATTCATATCATCTACATACAAAGTTTTGGTCCACTCTGGTGCCTCATGATGGATATCTGTATAGTATACATATTTTATTACCTGCAACAAATTTGAACTGTAGGTTGGCATCGCCTTCAAATATATTATTTGGTAGCGCGAATATCAATATTTTTTATTTAATTTGGTTAATTTAATTATTCAGTTATTTTTCGCTTTTTAGTGCCTCATTTGTGTTTCACATCGAAGGCGGTTTATTTTTTTTTGGAAAAAATTTTTATTTCTCCATTTTTAGTGTTCAGAAATATATTTGGTTTCTAATGGATATAATAAATCGGTTCCAATTTCACGAAAATACGTAAATATGAAGTGAGTGAAAATCGAATCAACGATTTTTCTCGCCCTTAGGGGTTGAATATTTTCTTCAAATTTATATGGGACCACCTCTGAATATAATCGATTCAAATAAAAAAAGAATCATTAAAATCGGTTCATAATTGAAGGAGATATCGATTAACATACATAAAAAAAAAATACACACAACCGAACGTAGTAACCTCCTCCTTTTTCGAAGTCGGTTAATAACTTGGCACGAAATTAGCATTAGTACCTTTTGTGGCCATATTTTATTTAAATATAGAGCAATGTAATTTAGTGGAAAATTGTCTACAGTAGATATTACTTTAAAAAATCCAGTATCATAAAGCTATTACAAGTAAAATTAAATTAAAAATATTAAGTGCGACATGCAAAACATTAATCTTAAATCATATTGTCCTCAAAACTTCTTAGTCCTTTATCTACTACGATCCTAACGTTTAATAAATAAATATTGTCTACAAAAAAGCCCCTGCAATTATTATTTCGATAGAAAATAAACCATACAGTGTTTAAAAAGCTTTGTTAAAAGAAAAAAATGTTAACAATAGTTTTGCAGTTTACGAGAGTGGAGACACATATAGGCACTGTAGTATGCTATATTAGCTTATTCTGATATTATGTTATTTGATTTAACGAGTATCTGCCGACCCGTTTATGGAACGGCTGCCGTGATACAGGACACTTAACATAAACGTATTCAAGAGTTAGGTCTACAATATCTTATATTCAAATTCGATTAGAGTTTGAATTCGTTCTTCACTTTTTTAATCGATATCGATAACTTTTATTGAAGAATATTACATTATTGTTTCAAAAATTACTTGCTTAACGTAAATAACAACTTTAAATTGCTTAATGTAAAGAAAAGCAGTTTTGTCCAAATTTGTCCAAACAACTTTGTTTTATGTCTTTACCACGTGTGTGTCTGTCTGTTTGCGATAAACTCAAAAACTATTCAAAGGATTTGCATGCGAATTTCACCAGCAGATAAAGGTGGAGGAGGAAGGTTTAGGTATATAATTTGTCAAGGTTTCTTATTACCACGGCGAGAGGTAGAGTTTGTGAAGTTGTGAGTTTGTGGCGTTGTAGGGGGTAATCTCCAGAACTACTGGTCCGATTTGAAAAATTATTTCAGTGTTATATAGCTCATTTATCGAGGATGGTTATAGGCTATATATCATCACGCTAAGAACAATAGGAGCGAAACACCAACAAAAAATGTTTCAAAATCGGGGATTTTTTCCTCTAGAGCTTCCGCTGCGTGTTAGCGTCAGCCCAAAGTAGATATGTGTATGAATAGTAATGTTATTCTCATATACTTGTAGACTAGAATCCTTACTAATATTATAAATGTGAAAGCGAGTTTGTTTGTTTATTACACTTTCACGTCTTAACTATTCAACCAAACGATATGAAATTTTGTATGCACGTTGATAGGTGAACATAAAAGGTCATAGGATATTTTTTTTAGCAAAAAGTACTGTTCCCGAGTACTGGATTAAATCTACATTATCACGAGACGCAAGCATAAGTTAATTCCTGAATAAAACCCTGATATTCATTGAAGTTAAGTAATTGATATATTGAAAATTCTTAATGAAATACGGGACGTAATCCGGTGAAGCCGTTAAGACCTGTCAGGCCAATTGCGTAGTCAATTCGAAAAAAAAAGAAGCACGGGACCGAGACACTTTTGCTTCTATATGATTCATTTATTTATTTAGAATATAGTACATGTATTTGCAAAAAAAGATGGTTTTAAGTATGACGAAGATTTTGATAACATTTTGTGATATTCAAGAATAGAAGAGAAGAAAGTTATTTGATGTAAACAATGTAACTTTAGATACGATTAATTTAGAATGATTATTTTAAATTGTAAAAAGTATTATAATTTGAAATTAAAATGAAAAATGCCTATTGATATGTATGAAATATGACATTTAACGTCGAGAAATAATCGAAATTTAATTTTTTTTTTTTTTCGAACTGACTATGCTATTGACCAAGCAAGGTCTTAACAGCTTCACCGGACTACTAAGGCGAGCGCGTAAGGCACTCAGCCGATTTTATTTTGACAACTAGCTCAAGGGTGCGCGGCACACCTCGGCTTTGGCTGTTGCCTGATACATGCAATTCGCGACCTATGTAAGCTAACCTAAGCTAAGCTAACTATTCATACATATATGAGTTGTTGAAACATATATGTGTACCAAAGTATTATAATTTGAAATTAAAATGAAAAATGCCTATTGATATGTATGAAATATCACATTTAACGTCGAGAAATAATCGAAATTTAATATTTGATCAATTAAACTAGGGTAATAATTGCCAAATTTTAAAAGTTGTATAAGTTAACTAAAATTCAAATATAGATTTTTTGGTTTAAACCTAAGTACCTAGGCTATCTTTTCGAATCCACTCATAAATCAAATGTGGCTTTGTTTCCCTAGTATGTTTGTATTTTTTTCCCACAAATTACACGATCTACTTATTTTTATAGTTCTATTTCCTATTATCTTCCTAAACTTATAAGAGTTTTAAGTTTTTTTTTATACCAGTATAGTATAGTATATTAAATACTAAGTTATGATTCTTATGCACACATTTTTAAGTATGATAATTGTGTTCATCGTTGAGGAGTTGGATTATTTTATCGATATTAAAGGTATGTAAGAAATTTATCGATAATAATCTAGTGAATCTCTATTCGCGTGGTGTCAGTCGCAGCACGATTCGACTCTCTCTCACGAGCCAGTTGCTTGACACATCGTCACACAGGTACACAATGTGTTCTACAGTATAAGTTAATTCAAATCAACATCACTCTACCTAAACTTCAAACATTACACACGAAGGAAAACACAGTTACTTATCTCTAGTATATATTTAGTTTTCATATGATTCGAAGGTATTTATTGTATGAAAGTTTACGGTAGTACTTTTATATTAATGAATAGCTGTGCCCGCGATTTTGTCCGTGTGGAATCTCGTGTAAAAAACAGTGATTAATACTGTCATCGGAATGTATTAAGTCCATTTACTTAACTATATTTCTCTCGTACTTGCGCGGCGTCCTCATTAAAATTACAATAACTTTTGATAGAGCGGACCGATTTTAATGAAATAAAGACTAAGTTATTCTCGAAGATATGCTTTATGATTTTCTTGGTATGGTTTAATTGTGAGCAGAGTATTTTATTAGTGATGTGAAATCATAGAAACAGACAGGCAGACAGACATTTCTAAAAACGATTGAAATGTTTTTGAATTTTTGAATTGAATTTGAATATTTTATTACATATTCCTGCAACAATTTTTTTCACGAATATCGAATAAGTACAGACACGTTAGATTTACATTCTTATAATATGTATATATTTTTAAGTATTCAAAATTATAATAACAGTAGTTAAAGACATATATTTTTATTTAAGCAACACGCAACATTTCATTATATCGGTAATTAACACGTTTAACTAACACGCACTCGTGGAAAATATTATTTCTGACATGTTTTGAGTAAAATAAAAACGTATAATAATTTTGTATAGTGGTAGAGCCACGCTGAAGCAATTACTGGTTTCAGTTGAATTGGTACGCTCGCTCGGGTTAGTACCACCCTCTCACAGAAAACCGACGTGAAGTAACAGTCCATGTATTGTTGCGTTTCGTTTGGTCCGTGAGAGCGCCCGAGCCCCACATCCTCTTCCCTCTCTTCTCCCCTCCCCATCCTACTTCCCCTACCCCTTCCCCCCTTTATCCCAAACACAGGCTGACAACGCACTTGCGACTCCGTCTGTTCGTTTTTTAGGGTCGGCAACGCGCATGTGACACATCTGATGTAGCAAGCGTCCATAGGCTGCAGTGACTGCTTAAATCAGGCGGCGCGCAAGCTTGTTTGCCACCATTGTAATATAAAAGCACAGAATTTGTGGCACCATGGATGAGACCCCAAAACACCTTTTGTGTGAATGTAACCCATTGAAGCCTACATACAATCGGATTCTGGGAAAGCACGAATAGCTCCCGGATGCGATGTAGGTGCTCTATAATAAAATGTTCTGCGGTATATAAATGCTATAAGACTAGGCAGGGAGCTTTAGTAATGTGGGGCGACTACAATAGATCGTACTGGTCGCAGTGATACGAGACTAAGGTTCGCATAACCCCCTCTAGTATAATAGTTATAATTAATCAACATACTATTTCAAAGTCTCATAAGTCAAGTTACTGGCAAAAGGACTCCGGCTTCCTAAACACTTGTTTCGTAAGAGACCAGTCATAAGAAAGCCTTAGTAAAGCTACGAGACTTGTGCCTCTGTATAACGTAATACGAAAATTTTCCTAAGTTTTTTTAGGTACTGCTACATAATCTGGAAGCCACTCTGTTATTACGTAATTATGGAGCGGGTCGCCTCATAGAAGATAGAAGATAACAAGAATTAACTGTAAATTCGTTCTACAAGCGTTGTATTCTTCTTAAGGCACTAGATATGTAATCATTAAAGAATCTTCAAGTAGACCATGGTGTATCCTGTTAACCTTTCGACTCTGAAAATTCATATATTTCCACATCTTATTACTAAGATAATAAAATGCAATGCTGAATTTCGGCACGCAATCAAATCAGTGATTAACGGTAACGTTTTAGAACCTTAATTATTGCATGGAAATGCATTGCAATGCATTGCATGGAAAAGTGAAAATATGGAAACGTAATTTTTATACTGATACTCCGAAACAGAAACTGCATAATCAATATATCCTGCTTTGTGGTATACACATTTACCTATAATTTCCTTATTATGAGTAATATGACGTATTTATAAGATAATAAGTAAGGACGTAATGACCCTGCTACACGAGGTGTGAAATACACAACTAGGTCACTGGGTGCCGATTCCGTGTCGTTTGAATGTAAATGCGCGTGCGCCGTCCGCTCGGTCACACTGTCATCCTCCCGTAGGGTGACCATGATGTCATAGATACTAGGATAATGTATATTCTTCAAATGAAATTCTATTGTGATAACGTTTAATCTCTGTTTGAAGGTAGAAACCAGTTGTCAAAGAAGAATATGTAACTTATCTGTGATATTAATTTATATGGTTCACAGATAAATGAAAGTACCCTTTTGTCACTAAGTGGGTGGAAATATATTTTTTTTATCATAAAATAATATGTAGTCTATATTCAAATTACAGTACCTGATATTGTATCGTCGCGTCAAGGAGAAGAGTGAAACTTCCGACTAATATTACGTGTATTAATTATGAATTAAAAATGACATATAATCATGTATTTATTATAATGTTCAGTTTATCGGTTACTAAAGCGTCATCGGACTGGAATAGAGAATTCCTCTGCTGAAACATAACTATCTTATTATTAAAAGCTGGATAGTGAATCATTATATAATTTACTCCAATGATGACAAATTACTACAATGGTGGCGTCTAGTACATAAGTTTGATAAGGCCATTCATTCATCTGTCGGGACATTATGAGTAATCATTTTATAACAATTTTATAAGGAAACTGACATTATTTTAAAGGAATGGAAACAAATATTTATGGGAACTGATCAGATGAGTAATAATAGGTGTTTTACTATTTAATTTGTACTAAGTAATTATTTCATATTTCTCTAATTGAGTCATTATGAAAAACAAATGAATATACAACTACTGGGTATTGATTTATGATTGAACTTTGCATCTGGACACAGACAACAGATTAACGAACTATGACTACTTTAAAGGATAAAAATAGTATGAAATTTTAATACTTTTAATTAAATGTCAAAACTTATTGTATTTCTGGCTAGGAGGATAAGTAATATTTTTATTTAGAAGATGCTGGTTGAAATGTAGAATTGGCCTTTTTTGCGAGAGAATATATTGCAGAAAATTGTCTATATAATGCAAAAAAATATGTAGATAAATTAATGTAAACAAGATGCATTATAATTTGAATGATTTATGGTTAAAACTCATTTTTATATCCCATTAATTGACCTTATTATTGGGAAATTACATTTTAGTTACCCTTTAACTCTCGAATTATAGTGACAGTAATATGTGTAATAATAAAAGGTTCATGTGTATATTTAAAAATATGACTCACTAGTCCGCGAAAGTACGTAATACGTAGCTACCACAGTCGCCCTTGCGTGTGCGCATGGTACCCAGCGCTTCGTGCCAATGTCATCGCCTGCGCAGTTTTTTGCTTTTTTTTGTCACCCTTGAAGGCCGTGTACCTGATGGTCCAAGACCTCGCGTGCCCGTTGATAAATTAATGTAAACAAGATGTATTATAATTTGAATGATTTATGGTTAAAACTCAACTTTATATCCTATTGATTTTTGGGCTAAATCTTATTTGTTACGAGTATGAAAGCGTAATTATACTAATATTTGACATATTATTAGAAATACAATATAGATGGCGCTTATAAAGAGAACGTTGAATATGTTATCTATTGTAGAATACTAGCTGTCGCTCGCGGTTTCGCCTTTTATATTAAAGGGGGGGGGGGACTCTTCTGATGTTACAAGTGTCTATGGACGGTGGTGATCACTTAACATCAGGTGCCCCGACTATATATGATATATATAAAAAAAATAGTAAGGACAATAAGGATAAAACAATAAAGGACAGTCTACGATGAATCCAGATAAAATAATGGGTTGCGATAATTTTTTTATTGCGATTTTAGATACGGCACAATTTATGAAACCTTCAAAAAGTGATAAAACTTTCATATGAAAGGTAATATATTATATCATTCTCCAGTACGTTAAATCCTGTCTCTTTTTATTGTGCCTTTTCGTTTCATCTACTTAATAAAGGGGCTAAAAAAGTTTCTCACTTCAAAAATTCATATGTTTATCCAAATAAAGTTCAAGTAATCGAGTAGTAAAAAAATACAGTGCGTGTATCAGAGTGTACGCACGGAAGAAGTGAAACTTCCTTGACTTACATGTTTAAATTATACATATATGAGAATATTCATAAAGTATAATACTACTCGCGGGCCGGGCGGGCGTTGTTCTGCCTTGATAATATTAATTTAAAAAAAATCAACCGCAGCGCCACCTACCGGGTCCAATTGTGAATCTAAAACATTCTCGGATCCACTGGAACTCGCACACACAATTTCAAAATTCAAAATAGGGGGGAAAAAAAGGGGGAGTTCAGTGACATACAGAAGAAATTTACATATAAAGATGTTCATAAACTATATACTATATGAAGTCCCGTGCTATAAATACTCAACTATACACTCATTTTGGTATAATGCTAGACCCAGACGGACACTTATATATACACAAATACATACCTAGCTTACGTTTAACGTATAACTTACATTTTTCTCAAGCGGGCCATAAGAAGATTCGCTTAAAAAAAAATTGTTATATAAAATTTGGAATTGTTTGTAAGCATTAAGCGGACGCAATCAGGAAGCCGCCGCACTGACGGTCTGTGATTGCCGGAGCTCCCCAACCCCTCATTACGTTTATACACGTCTATTAACCGTAATCAACCTCTCATCACACACGGAGATGAAGTTAACAATGGGATTTATTCTTGTGTTACCTACCTATATATTTTCTTTTTTTCTTTAATAAAAAAAAATGTTTTCGGCAATCAATCTTCCGGATTATAAACACTAGCTGTTACCGCGACTTCGTCCGCGTGGAAGGCTAACGCTAACTCGCAGCGAATGGAAAAAAAAAACGATCTTGAGACATTTATATATTATATTAATTTGCTCCGCACCTATTGGTCTTAGCGTGATGATATATAGCCTATAACCTTCCTCAATAAATCAGCTATCGGACCTGTAGTTCCTGAGATTAGCGTGTTAAACCATACAAAACCTCCATATTTATAATGTTAGTGTAGGTTACAACTGTCTTGCGATAAATTAATGTTGTAAAAGATGGTGGCCCTTTGTTAGATCTTTCCAGGGAGTTTTTTTTAGTATGCTCCGTGGTATTATTTTCCATCCATTTATGAATAAATAATCAAACTATATTATGTAAAATACCACCTATACTACAAAATATAGAGGCAAATAACACAAGATTATGAATATAATAATATAAAAGCCACTATTTGACAGGCTAAAATCCCGCCAAAAAATCATATTTAATATATTATTTAAAGCATTAATGTTCGTTAGGATGACTAAGGAGGTTCTGATTATTATGCGACAAATGTTTTAACCTCTTTAGACGAAAAAAAAACATAACTAACCAAACTTAATTTGAAATCTAGAGATTTGGCGGGATCTTGGAAAGTCATTTAATTAACTATATATTTTATTCCTAATCTTGTATTATTAGACTCTATATTTTATAATATTGGTGGTGTTTTACGTAATATAGTACGGCTATTTGGCACAAATTATTTGGATGGGAAATAATACCACGGAGGATGGAGTCTGACTGGCCACAAAAACTCCCTGGAAAGTTCTAATAAGAAGTCCACCATTTTGTTAGAACATTGAAATAATAATAATTTATTCAATTCAGATATTACATCCATTTTTGTTAGTAAAACGTAGCCTATGTTACAAATTTCATCACCCACACAATCAGAATATATTAATTTGTATAGGTGCACACACTTTTTAACAAATTTGTCCATTTGTGGACAAACAGACTATCAGATCTACTTGATAACATCTTCAAGACACTATTTCATCTGCCACACATTCGATCCATCACTGAGTTTGTTTTTTTTCGAATGATTGCGTAAAAATCATCCACACGAGCTTCAGCAAACATGCCCGATGCACTACAATATCGAGGCAACCCCAACAATGCTCTAAAGACATTGTTGTACTGTATACGCAATGCATTGTATGCAAGCAGTGTATATGAGGTCCAGAGATTGCTGGTATAGAAGCTCTGGCAATAGGCTTTAAATAATGTTATTTTTACACTTCTTGTGCAACGTGTAAACCTCCGGACCGGCATATTCCCTCTCCCCGACAATGCCCTGCGCTCTCTTTCTATGTCCTTGTCATCTTTCATATTATCCGTGATGTAGTGTCCAAGATATTTAACTTGTGAAACCCTTTCTAAAGCATTACCACTAAGACTCACAGGTAGATTGCAAGTAATAGCTCTCTCGCGAGGATTAAATAGCATATAATGGCTTTTATTACAATTGTATTTAAGACCATATAAATTAACATAAGTTTCACACACTCGTAACAATTTCCTGAGACCACCAATCGAAGGGCTCAACAGCACCATGTCGTCGGCATAATTTATATTATTAACATTTATACCATCAATATAGCACCCGACATGCATGCTGTTCAGTTTTAGAATCAGGTCATTTATGTACAAATTAAATAAATTTGGTGACGTCAGACCACCCTGTCTTACCCCACATTTAAGTTTATATGCTTCAGAAAGAGTTCCATCCCATCGAATATGATTAATTTGATTACTGTACCAATATTCAAAAACTAAAGATATTTAATTTGGTATTCCAGTGTTTTGCAACTTTTGCCATAATGCTTGATAGTTTACCATATAAAAAGCCTTTGATAGGTCCAAAAAATGATCGCAAGAAACTTCCTCATTACCTACTCGACAATGGGTCTAATAATCTAGAAGAATGCCAAAAATAAAACTAAAATTAAAAATGAAACCTATCATAGTGCTATATTTCAAGATCTAGATTTGATACCTATAATTATTTCTATCCAAAGTGTTATAAATAGATTTTCTTTTCAAACTATGTAACACTGCCACCTGTGAAATCTATAACAAAATATTGGTGAATATTATCGATATTCGTAAATATTTTTATGAACTTTTTTTAATAACTATTTTTGTTCAAAGTGGTGACTTTTCGAGATTTTCCTACCTCGTGATACTAGAACTCACCAAATCAGCACTATTTACTTGTATTTGTATTCCACAATTTTTCGAATATGAGCTTCACTTCGCTTCAGTAACAACCGCTTGATATACCGTATGGACGTTGCTAATTAAACAATTTATTACAACTTATGTGGATTATTGCACAATCAAGCATTCAGTAGTTACGAGAAACTGAGGAAACAATAAAACAAAATTGACGTATAAAACCGCTCCTTGGACTAATTCCTAGGTAAGCTTTAGTTCTGTTATTATTTATATGCATTCGAATACGTTTCTGAACGTAATGTTTTGTAATAAAAATAAAATCCACTACATGACAGACTAAGATCCCACCAAAAACTCCTTTTATGAACTTATTAAATAACTATTTTTGTTCAAAGTGGTGAATTTTCGAGATTTTTCTACCTCGTAATACTAAAACTCTCCAAATCAGCACTATTTACTTGTATTTGTATTCCACAATTTTTCGAATATGAGCTTCACTTCGCTTCAGTAACAACCGCTTGATATACCGTATGGACGTTGCTAATTAAACAATTTATTACAACTTATGTGGATTATTGCACAATCAAGCATTCAGTAGTTACGAGAAACTGAGGAAACAATAAAACAAAATTGACGTATAAAACCGCTCCTTGGACTAATTCCTAGGTAAGCTTTAGTTCTGTTATTATTTATATGCATTCGAATACGTTTCTGAACGTAATGTTTTGTAATAAATCGTCCATTAGCTATTATAATTCATGATACAGATTCTGTGTCTGTTGAGACGGAATGAAAATATTTAAGTCTATGGAATACTTTATAGAACAAATGTTAGTCTTTAAAGGATTCGTCGTGTTGCTTTGATCTATTGTTACGTTGATACTTTGTGGGCTGACGCGTTGATTCAACAAATGCTAGCTTCCCTCGGGAGTGTTACCCAAAATCGGTTTGTCTTATTCTTACCTAACCTGCTTATCGTTATAAACATTTATAACATAAATAACTATTGATTTATTACGCTTATCATGATGTAGCTAATACCCGCGGCTTCGTCTGCGTTTTTTATTATGATAGTTTTTTTTTTATTGTAGCACGGCAAAATGACTGCACTATGCCTGATGGTAAGCACAGTACAATCCAAAAACAATGGCCATTGAGTGACACAATATCCATCGCTGGTCGCCGCTATCATGCCGGCCTGAGAAAAGCTGGATATGCACAGGCTGATCCCGAAACGCCACCCGCGGAAGCGAATCACTATGGCGGGCTTTTTCGCCATGTACATGGTGGTTGCGACCCAGTCAGGCTGTAAAACCCTACCACCCCGCTTTCGCCATTGCCTCGTTCAGCAGGGTGCACCACGTGTAGGTGAGGTTGGCTTGGTGTGTCAAGTCTTATGATGTTATTCGACACTCCTTAAACCCCTTGTAGGAGCATTTGACATTACATTTACAATATTTACTACTAAAGTTTCAGCCAACCTTCCAAAGAGGATGACATACTCGGTAACTACTTGTTAAAGATACAGTCTATGTATTAAAGATTATACATAAAAAATTGAAAACAAATATATTTTGTTTACAAGATTCCTTTAGTCTTTTGTAGTGTTTACTTTAATAAGGACAAATAAATTAAGATATACTAACTTTTTTTTAAGTTATGGAACAAATATCTAATAAGCAAAACTAAATATATATATATGCATATATATATAAATCTATCTAATAGTATATGCACTATGTGCGCAGAACGGTAGAGCTCTCATTGTATTTACATATATATTTTTAATAATTACCTAATAGATATACATCGAGAGTAAATCAATATATTTATACAGATAAAAATAAATTACATATTGGACAATAGAGAGGGCGCTGCATCATAACTCCACACCATCATAAATTCGTTCAGAAATCTAAGATCGATCGTAAAACAAAATGGCTTCTTGTATTACTTCTAATTTTGTACAACATATGCGATGCTATAATTAATACAACCGACATACGTTTATGAGGCATACAGTAAACTCATATAATGGCCACAACTGATCAGTATAAAACGTATTTTACAGCGAAATCTTTGCGACATAACGTTAATGGATTCTGTAATGTTGCCTTTCACGCGATCACAGATAAAACATCCAAACGCACGTATGAATAGGTGATCTTAATATATATCTACGAAACGTTCTCGATCGAGGATCGATAAGTAATCTAATAACTTGTATGTGATATCGGAATGTAATCGATGCGAGCGGAACCGTATGATGTTTCGTTTTTTAATTTTGTTTCTTCTTTTTTTTTAACAACTACTTTGCATCTCACTTTTTAAGAATGCTGTTTCATATCTCACTGAAAAGAGTACGTACCATAGAGAAGTATGTAGGTTAGATATTACTTTCTAAAGAAGCAATATATTGTCTATGAGCGTTTATTTATAAGATTTTATAACTAGTTTTACAGCTTTTGCATTCTATTCGAGACGGTAGTTTCTGGGTTTGATTGTAATAAGCTGAATGGTGGAGGTTTTGACGAGATCTTGGTCTGTCATGTAGTGCATTTTATTTTTTATTCATAATCTTGTTTTTTTTTTCGAACCGACTACGCTATTGACCAAGCGAGGTCTTATCAGCTTCACCGGACTACTGATAATCTTGTGCTACTTGACTCTATATTGTGTAAAATTGGTGGTGTTTTATGTATTATGTATGTATGTATGTATGTATGTCTTTTTTTTTCATTCACTACACGAAACACTACATAACATTTAATATGCACACCATCTCTCGGTGCACACATAACACTCTGGGTCCCGAGTGAAAATCAGCGCTGAAGGACTAACCTCCAACAGCACACACGCTGACTCGTGGCCCATTTGCTACACACACACACACTTAACCATCAATTTTTATTTTTTATTGTTTATATGTATGTTTTTTCTTTTTATTTTTTTTTAATTGTACGCGTTTTGATATTTACTTATGTGTGTTGCAAATAAATGTTTTTTCTTTCTTTCTTTCTAATATAGTTTGTTTATTGTACATAAGTGAAGTGAATGAAAAATAATACCACGGACCATAAATTCTGAGATGCCACAAAAATTCCATGGAAAGTTCTAACAAGTTGGCCACCATCTTGTTAGTTCATTGAAATTATATCAAGAAACTTGTAATATCGATACTCACTTGACAATGGCAGCAATAGTCTACTAGATACTGATTGCCGAAAATGGAATAGAAGAAGAACTTGTAATACTATTAACTACTTGACAATGGCAGTAATAATCTAAAAGATTGGTTGCCAAAAATAAAGTTAAAAAAAAAGAAAAGCTGAATGGTAAAGCAACAATTTAAAAGATGAAAATACTAAAAATGTATTAAGGTGTAACGAAAAAAAAACGTAATTTTTTTAAAAATGTGACGTGACCCTAGAACCGTATAGATCGTTACAGGGCCATAAGCCTCTTCCCGAAGGAAGGTATGGGCGTAATCACCACGCCAGCCCACGACGTATTAGCAATTTCAAACGCTGAGAAATCCACTGTTCTATATTTTTCCCACATACAGTAGTACTACAAGAACATTTCTCAGGTTCAGGTTTCCTCACGATGTTTTCCTTCACCGTCAGTCGATAGTGTTACCAATTTAAATTAGTAAATGTACGCGAATTCCACGACTTCATAGACCATGGCTATGAATAACCTAAATTCAGGTTTGCGTAGTCATGCATCATAGTTGCATAATGTCAAGGGGAGTTTAATGCAAAACAGGTAAAATATTACTATAAAAATGTAAAATTGGTCCTTATTCATTCCTTAACTTGTCTGGAAGTTATACATACAATATAATACGTATTTATTTATTTATTTATTTATTTTAGGGTCGTCAACATGACAATACAAAACATAGTTATAATGTTACTATAGAAATGTAAAATTGGTCCTTATTCATTCCTTAACTTGTCTGGAAGTTATACATACAATATAATACGTATTTATACGTAAAGTGTTCTGCGCAGTTTTTATTCAGAACGGTCAAAAATTTGGTGGAGACTGTACGTTGTAGGTAACAGAAATTTTGAAAAAAAAGCAATTATAATGTCTTTTTAATGTAATTGAAATGTAATAATCAATATATATCTATACTAATATTATAAAGCTAGAGTTTGCTTCAACGTGCTAATCTCAGGAACGAATGGTCCGATTTGAAAAACTATTTCAGTGCTAGATAGCTCATTTATCGAGGAAGGCTATAGGCTCTATATCATCACGCCAACACCAATAGGAGCGAGGTACAAAGTGTTCTGCGCAGCTATATTCAGAACGGTCAAAAATTTGGTGAGCACTGTGTATTGTAGGTAACAGGAATTTTAAAAAAAAAAAGAAATTATAACGCCTTTTTAATGTAATTGAAATGTAATAATCAATATATATCTATACTAATATTATAAAGCTAGAGTTTGCTTCAACGTGCTAATCTCAGGAACGAATGGTCTGATTTGAAAAAAATATTTCAGTGCTAGATAGCTCATTTATCGAGGAAGGCTATAGGCTCTATATCATCACGCCGACACCAATAGGAGCGAGGTACAAATGAATAATGTTTCAAAATCGGGGTTAACGTACGTATTATTTAAAAATATTTTCATCTTCTACGTTAATGAAGTCGCGAGTCACGTGGAATAACTCGCGGGTAGAATCTAGTTATATATTCATAGTGTTCAAATATATATGTGTACCAACAACTCATATATGTATGAATAGTTAGCTTAGCTCAGATAGGTCGCAAATTGCATGTATCAGGCAACAGCCCAAGCCGAGGTGCGCCGTGCACCCTTGAGCTAGTTGTCAAATAAAATCGGTTGAGTGCCTTAAACGCTCGCCTTAGTAGTCTGGTGAAGCTGTTAAGACGTTGCTAGGTCAATAGCATAGTCAGTTAAAAAAAAAATCATAGTCGATTGCAAAACTTAGATAATAATTTTTATTTGGATAATTAATTACAATTTAGCATCGATTACATCGTAAAAAAAATAGTTATCATTGGTCAATTGGTGACGAATATATATTTCGGCGCAATGTCTTCTGTGGTTGCTACTAAGCCCAGTGATGCAGTAAATGCTCGACAAGTCAACAGCATGTAGTCAATAAAAAAAAGATACGATAAATCTCAGGTAACCACTGAATTATAAACGGCAGGTAACAAAATATCACAATTTCAAATAAATTGAACTAAAAAATTACGTAATGTTGTTATAACAGAATAACACCTCCGCAGTTCGTTTCGCTCGCTTATGTAAGAAAACATTTCGTTTAGAAACAAGGAAAAAAAAAGAATGAAGTAAAAGTTGAAATTATAAAATCGGTTTCGTTCAGTAGTGAATTTTCTGATTCCGCGCTCGTCCGTCTGTTAAGATGGCGCTGCATATATATTTTGTCTATGGAAGGTAGAGGTAGGACATAGTTCTGCCATGTCATATTGGGGGCATGTTGAAAAAGTGTCCAGCTCTAAGCAATAGTTCCAAGACCATCCAAAATGGAACTAGCATAGGCAAAGGTTATGGACAGTCCGAAATTATCTTGTAAGTATAACCTAAAATAACCGTTGTAAAAAAAAGTAGAGTGGTAGAAATGTTGAAAAAGTGTCCAGCTCTAAGCAATAGTTCCAAGACCATCCAAAATGAAACTAGCATAGCAAAGGTTTATGGACGGATAGTCCGAAATCATCTTGTAAGTATAACCTAAAATAACCGTTGTAAAAAAAAGTAGAGTGATAGAATACTTTTGAACTTTAAATAATTCGTTTAGTGATTTTTGAGTGTATACTTTTATATAACTTGTTGAAATAATTGAAAGATAATGAACCCTGTTGCTACTGTTTTTTTTTTGGCATAGGAGGCAAATGTACGGATGGGTCACCTGATGATAAGTGATCACCGCCTTCCATTGACACTAGCAACACCAACGGTTGCTGATAATGAACGCTGTTGCTACTGTTTTTTTTTGCCATAGGAGGCAAATGTACGGATGGGTCATCTGATGTTAAGTGATCACCGCCTTCCATAGACACTAGCAACACCAGCGGTTGCGTTGGGGGGAAGGGGAGAGGAGAGGGGAAGTATTGAGGGGAGGGGAGGTGATCCTCCGGCGCTCTCAGTGATTGAACGAAACGCAACAATGCCAACACTGTTACTTCACGTCGGTTTTCTGTAAGACGGTGGTACTACCCCGGGCGAGCCGACCCATTCAATGCTGAAAACCACCCTAATTTATTACATTTTGACGGACACTTCTCTATACAGAAGTGATTTCTACTCTACTCTCTAGACTCCACAATTTTGATCACGATCTCTCCTATACAAGAACTTAACTAGAAATCCAAGTTTTAAATTCACTTTATTAATGTGCTAGATTAATAATGTTATTTTTTATTAGCTTAGTTTAGTTGTAAAAGAAGTCGTCTGCAAGTCGTGATATCTTTTTTTTTTCTCGAATATTTACTTTATCTGTGTTTGTTTTTTTTTTCTGTGAAATCTTTAACCGAGGTCAGTCGCATTTAAATGGAATTAATATAAAACGAACGTACTTCTTTAAAAGTAGGTTATAACTTGAATACGATCTCTATTGAGCGCTATTCGTTTTAAAACATTTTGAATTACGAATGATGATTCATTTTTGTGCTGTCAAATTTAGTTCTCATACGTTTCCGTTAGGGGAGCTGCATGTAGTTTCTTTATTCAAGAACACGCCTATCATACTACCAATATAATCCTACATTGCTAGAGTTCTTTACAAACATACAACTACCATACATACATGTCAAATCTTAGAAGAATAATTTGTAGATCACATTGTCCCATATGGGATTCGAACCACAACATAGTGATAAGAACAAGGGGACCATATAAACCACTGCCCAACTGTATAGTTCGTGCTAGTAGACTTGGAAAAGTTAAGTATTGACTTTAAGATTTTATGTGAAGATATGTTCAAGATATGTAAATATGTTTTATAAAATCTATAAAGACTGGTTTTCAAGTACAGTTATTTAAATAAAATACGCTATTTAAAACGACAACGAATGAGGAGTTAGCGTTTTCCTTGCTCCATGTCGGAGCCGGAGTCGGAGTCGCAACTACCATACATACATGTCAAATCTTAGAAGAATAATTTGTAGATCACATTGTCCCATATGGGATTCGAACCACAACATAGTGATAAGAACAAGGGGACCATATAAACCACTGCCCAACTGTATAGTTCGTGCTAGTAGACTTGGAAAAGTTAAGTATTGACTTTAAGATTTTATGTGAAGATATGTTCAAGATATGTAAATATGTTTTATAAAATCTATAAAGACTGGTTTTCAAGTACAGTTATTTAAATAAAATACGCTATTTAAAACGACAACGAATGAGGAGTTAGCGTTTTCGGATACGCCATCAGACGACGTAGGCTCGAATCCTTGCGATTCAAGGAAAACAAGCTGATGATACGCGCTTTCTCTAAGCCCGCCTGGATAGCGAACACCCTCGAGGTGATATTCTATAGCCAAGCATCTATAGGTGTATTCCGACAGCTGCACTTGAAAACCCTCTTAGATTTAACGTGGTTACTATCTTTTACCACATTGTAATTTAAAATCAGATGAGAATGTGGTCAAATACTACTACTTATATTGTATAAAATAATACATTGTCAACTTATTAACTAGCCAAGTGATAGCAAATAAAAACCTCTATATCACATATCAGATTCGAACTCGCGACCATCCAAGATCCGAGCGCAAACAATAACGCTTTACGCAAACGTTACGCGTTTAAATTGTAGACTGCAGTTTGGTCCATAAACTTTTAACAATATTAATAAATTACTACAAGACTTTTCTTTCTTCTTTATCTTACTTTTGGCAACCGATATTCTAGTAGATTTATTTTTATTGTCGAGTATGTAAGGAAATTACAAATCTCGTGCGACCATCTCAATGAACCAACAAGATGGTGGCCGTCTTGTTAGAACTTTCCAGGGAGTGTCTGTGGTAAGTCAAAACCCATGCTCTGTGGTATTATTTCCCATTCACTTCAGTTGTGCACAATAACCAAACTATATTACGTAACACATCACCAATATTACAAAATACAGAGCCAAATAACATACGATTATGAATAAAATATCGTAACCACTACATGATATTTCAAGATCCCGCCAAAAACTCCTATAAGACTATAAGAACGAATTCAATTTTTTTCTCATTATTATAAATTTGACATTTGTTGACAGTCTGACATATAGTGAATAATGTCCGATTATTAGCGTGTTCGGATACAGCGTCAAACGACATTGTATACGAATCCTACAATGACTTCGGTGAAAGAAAATATACCTTTTTTTATAATGCCCACTTCGGTATCTATAGCCCTTAAGTTAAAAATCTGTTGCCACACGCCTATAGATGTGTCCTGAGAGTTGACATATCTTTTTATGCTAAATGTAACACAAAACATTTAAGCAACATTATTAGATTAGATAGCATTAGATAACATAAGGTCAAACTGTATATGTATCCTAAAAATCCTAAAAAAAAGTATAGAACACAAAATAACTGTTCTCGCAAAAATGGTGTATAGCGTGACATTAATTTTCCAATTTTTACTATATTATTAGAAATGCGTTAACGTACATTAATATCTTAGTATATTTTCGCTGTATATGTAGACGATCATGGGTCACTTGGAATGGCCCTCCCATTTCCTAATAAATGATACCACTCGAGTGAAACTATGTTTGGTAGCAGATTTTCAGCTCGAAGTTGAAATTAACTAAGTAATAATTGTATCCTACCAGTATGTTAATACGCCTACTTTAATTTCTTTTTCTTGAATTCGTTAAAGAAATCTATCTCTTTCACTCCTGTATATAAAAACAGACGTACATCTGAGATCGGTCATACACGTTAATTGATATTCATGATTCTGCACCATTGTTTATATTATCTTAGCTATATTTTCATAGAAGAGTTTTTTTCGAAATGACAACGCCTGTTGGCCTAGCAAGGTAACAGTTTCACCGGACTACTAAGGCGAGCGTCCAAGGCACTCAGCCGATAAACCATAGAGAGTTTTACTATTATAACTCGTAAATACGTTGCTGTAACAATAAACGTATCAACTTCTGTACAATTTAACGAATTGCCATGAACATGGGTATTATGTATAATTTAAGCTTATTCCTTTCTAGTAATAGGCTAAAAAGATATTTATATTGAAAGATCGTTTTATATACGAATACTTAATTATGAAACAAAAATCAATTTACTCAACCACATATAATTGTTCAAGTTAATTTATTATGAATATTAGTGAAATGACGACAAAAAAGTGGATAAATTCGTTTCGAAATGTTTTTATCGTGCAATGGCAGGACATCTCTAAATATTATCGTAAACACAGTAATCATTAAATAAAGAACACAGTAAAATGCACTTCAATTCAAATATTGTAAACTGACTAGTAGTGCTTGAATAGTTGTTTAAAAAATGTAACTACCCACTGAACATAAGATTATTATAAAATGATATTTGTTATCTAATTTATCGCGACAATGGGCTATCGAGGTTAAGTTTTTAACAGTAATTACTCGTCCACGACGGCATTGCTGTTGACGACCTTTGTTTTTCACTGATGGACCTCGGGAGTGCCTCTACTTACTCGCAAGATTACATTGTTTTATGCAACAATTTTATTTGTGATTGTAACTTTTATCGATTTCCTATTGTTTGTTATTTGGTTGAAAGATAATTTTCTTCGTCACTTTTACAATGAAAGGGAAAGTTTTGATTCATTCTAAACTTAATAGAGTTTTGTGTATATAGTTTAGAATACTTACTGTGTGGTGGTGTGAGAGAGAGCGCAGACACGGCTGCTGGGGGCACCGGCGGGAACATATCCTGGTGTGGCGCGAACATCCTGGGCGGCGGCGGTACCTCCGTCTCTGGTTCGTCGGGTAGCTCCTGCTTGGAGGGTGAGCGCGGTCTCGCCAGTCGCACCGCTTTTAGTCCTCCGATCGGCGAACGCCGCATGGACAGGTTCTCCGGAGTGTCAGATTCGCCGGAGCGGCGCCTCGGTCTCGCCTGCTTCCTCCTCGGCTGCGGGCTCGCGGGGCTCACCGGCGGTGAAGGTGCTGGTGGGGTCGCTCGCACCGGGCTTCGCGCCAACGGTGTCGGAGGCGGAGACCTCGCCTGCTCCTCACGGTCCTGATCGGCCAGTCCCCGAACCTGCAGCGACTCTCCCGCGCGAATCACCGTGCCCAGTTGTTCTTGAGCCACTGACACCTCCCCGCGGTACATAAAGTCCACAACCGCTTGCACCTCCCATCCTTGGAAATCCTTGAGGACTATGACCGGGTGTTTACACGGGTTCTCGCTGAATATCCGACGAAAGAGCGGGCTGCACGCGCCCAGCAACACTTTGTGGGCGCGCACTCGCCGTTCGGCACACACGAGTGTCACGTCGACAAGGGTTTCCGCGTGGAGGAGCGCTTCGAAGGAGCGTAACAAGTGTGCCTGGTGGTTGTTCCAACGCAGGCTATAGTGTTCCTCGCCGGCGACGGGCGTCGGTTTGTCGTCCATCGCGCGCGCCGCTCTGAACGCGTGTGCTGGAGCCGGTGCGGGCGCGTGCGCGGCCTCGCGCCGCCTCCGCCCGCTTTGCACCCCGCGCACTCCAACCCTTTCCTCGCTCAAACACTTGCCTTCCCGCCGGACAACGATATTCGCATTGCACCCTTTCAGTTCACACAAATAAATTCTATATAAATGTCGCGATGTTCACTGTGTGTCACGGGTAAAGTTTGAAACACTGCACGGTATACCGGGAACGTGTCGGGCGGCGGGAGCGAAGCGCGGACGTGTATCACTGATGACTCGCGAGCGCGAACTGCAACAAGCGAGCGCGCAGTACAAGAGTGTCGCGCGAATGCTGACTGTCTCGGCGGGCAGAGGCCGCGCGCGCCGGTGTGGGTCCCGCCCTCGGGGCCCCGCCCCCGTCGCACACACGCGCGCGCTCCCGGTGTCCCCGCGCCCCGACTCCGAGGCCGCCGCGCCGCGCACACCCTCCCACCTGCGACACCCGCGAGCCACACATGTGTCACATCACTCGAATACCTACACACGTGACGCCTCCTACGCTTGTCTTATATATTTTTCATATAGCTACCGCCCGCTACAGAAACTGAAACCTTTCTATTGCTAACTATAATAAACAATACGAGAGAACAAAATAAATATACCAAATATAATTTGAATACCGCTACGAAAATATTACGTTGTTTATTTACATTAGTTTGAATATTAAAGACGTTTGAGTTGATTTGTAAGGTGTATTAATTTGCATTAGAGATAGGGAGAAGTCGTTGGATTTAGTTATCGCGCGACTGCTTCAGTGGAGCGAAGGTCGGACGAGAATTGGGACATGTCCGAGTGGGCACGGCGTTACACTGTGCGACACGGTGCGACACTACTGTTACTTCACCGATAATTCTTTATGACATAATGAAAGACATTTTTTAAAAGTACTAAATATGTAATGTATGTATATTTTATTTTTGTACAATAATGACATAATAAATTTCAAATATTAAATACGACCATGGAACGTGGTATTGTATTTTGTATTCAGAAATATACAAATATAGTAACAACCAGGCGGGTACATTATTTTCCATAATTAAAAAAAATGAAATATGTCTTTCCTTTGGAACTTGCACTTGAAAACACAACTACATTCCATATATAGCTGATCAATTTCATAAGACTACGTAGGTAAGTATCTACTTTTTTGCCTATATATGACGATACCAATTCGGATATAGTTTTTTACATTTATAGATATAAAAGTTACATCGTCAACCTCAAAAACTACTTAACAGATTTTCATGCACTTTTCACTAGTAAAAAAAGTAATTCATGGGGAAGGCTTAGGACGTATATCTGTCAAGGCTTGAATATATATCATTTAGTACATATAAACCAGAGAAGTGTCACTTCCTCCGCGTGTACGCACTGATACACGCACTGTATTTTTATATATTCTTTGTGGAATTTTATATGTCTTACTTATAAGTAAGATATATCCAATCGTCATTATAAGAATCACAAACTCTTCTTATTACTGTGATAGTCAAGAAGGTTCCAAGGTAAGCCACAATACATTTTTTTACTAGTACAATTATTTATCTATTTATTTACCAAATTGGCTTTTTTGAATTGGGTATAAAAAAATACAAATTAAATTTTTAATGTCCATATTAAAATTTCTCCATCCCAAGCGATCATAATAAATAATTAATAATATTTGGTAAGTTATTCAATAAAATAAGCAACATAACAATTGATTTCTAAAAAGTGAACAAACTCCATTGCTGCATTGTTACCTGAATGGAAAACTATTGATATTTAGGCATGGTTAAACGGCACCGGACTTTTTGATGTGAAACATTTATTGGCGCGGGTAAACCTGATTGTTCGCGTGGAGAGACGTGGCGATGCAAAACACGAAGTTTGCACTATTAACGAAATACTCAAAAAAACATTTGTGACCCTATCTCTATAAACATAAGATTCAAATTATTTTTTCGGCCACTCGTTATGCTAGTGTTAGGCGGCACGCGTCGACGACCTAGCGTCCTTTGATAAATGCCGCCAAACACACCGCGACTGCGCCTAGTTGAATTTTTGTATTTAATAAAAATGAAAATTTATGTAATAAAATAAATAAACGATCATTATTTTATTAAACAAATTTGTAATGCTTTATCTTTTCATCATGCCATAGCTGATTCCTGTCGTAATCTGTTCTTTAGGCATATAACTTATACAAAACAATTTCGATATTTCACATCTGCCAGGCGTCCGGTGACGGCTCAATTTTTTTTATTACATATTTTTATTATATAACAGACTAGGCCCCCGTCGGCAGCAGCTCAAGCCTAGGTCCGTTCCCTCGGCGTGGAACCCTTGAGTACGCTGCTCGCGCGATACAGTGACACAAAATCTTACATCACTGCGACAACATTAGTCATATCACCTCCACACACGTGCACGCATACTCGCTTACACATGCAAGTGGAAGGGTTTTATATTTTCCCTTATCAAACTGAAATAGTTTAGAATATTATCCGATACAAAATATATATATATGGGTTGTTGAGGTATGTATGCTTGGTACACATATATGTTTCAACAACTCATATATGTATGAACGGTTAGCTTAGCTTAGGTTAGCTCAGATAGGTCGCGAATTGCATGTATCAGGCAACAGCCAAAGCCGAGGTGTGCCGCGGACCCTTGAGCTAGTTGTCTAAATAAAATCGGCTGAGTGCCTTAAGCGCTCGCCTTAGTAGTCCGGTGAAGCTGTTAAGTCCTTGCTGGGTCAATAGCGTAGTCAGTTCGAAAAAAAAAAACCAACGATTTGAACGATACCCAAGTCAAAAAGCTAACTTGATAAATAATGTAAACGCTAACATATAGGCAAGGGACAAAGCAGTCCATGTTTCTCAGCCGATTTTCTTCATTTCTTTGTTTAATAGATATTCATGAGCTTCAGGCTTATCAACATTTAGAAATAATCTTTTTTGGACCCCATGACCTACAATATTCATACATAAGAGTGTTCATAGGTCAACACGTGAAGAAAAAGTTTGTAGCCCTGATTATGGTCTACTTTCGACCACTGGACAACCAATAATATAGAGGTCTGTCGTTGTGCGTGTGCGTGCATCACGTAAAAACTGCATGTATCAGGCAACAGCCAAAGCCGAGGTGTGCCGCGGACCCTTGAGCTAGTTGTCTAAATAAAATCGGCTGAGTGCCTTAAGCGCTCGCCTTAGTAGTCCGGTGAAGCTGTTAAGTCCTTGCTGGGTCAATAGCGTAGTCAGTTCGAAAAAAAAAAACCAACGATTTGAACGATACCCAAGTCAAAAAGCTAACTTGATAAATAATGGAAACCCTAAAATATAGGCAAGGGACAAAGCAGTCCATCTTCCTCAGACGATTTTCTTCATTTCTTTGTTTAGTAGATATTCATTCAGGCTTATCAACATTTAGAAATAGTCTTTTTTGGACCCCATGACCATACAATATTCATACATAAGAGTGTTCATAGGTCAACACGTGAAGAAAAGTTTATAGCCCTGATTATGGTCTACTTTCGACCACTGGACAACCAATAATATAGAGGTCTGTCGTTGTGCGTGTGCGTGCAACACGTAAAAACTAGTTGAAAGATTTGGATTTTTTTTATTTCCAAAAAAAAAGAGGCCTAATTTTTATATCAAGTTACTAGCTTCTACCCGCGACTTCGTTCGCGTGGAATAGTTACTTTGAGCTAAAGCTAACACGCAGCGGAAGCTCTTAAAAGAAAAAAAAAACAATTATAAAACATTCTTCATTAGTGCTACACTTCTATTAGTCTTAGCGTGATGATATATAACCTTCTTGAATGAGCTATCTAACACTGATTTTTTCAAATAGGACCAGTAGTTCTTGAGATTAGCGCGTTCAACCAAACATACTCTTCAGCTTTATAATCTACTAGCGAGTATTGACTACTATCGAGTATTAGTTATACGGATTGCCTAAACGGTCGAGAAAAATTTGCCGATATAGAAATTTTCAGTATTCACAGATTTTGTTTTATTTCATCCATAATTAGGTCAGAATAACGTCCTCGTCACTTTCTTTTATCGTTTTTAGCGGGAGCTACCTACACCTATTTAGACGAGAATCCTACATCATACATACGTGTAGCCTTTCAGAGTCGAACGATCGCAGTCTAACAATATTCAGATGGATCGCCAGCAGTACCAGTTTGAATTATATCTCAAACGTTCGGTTCGGTTTAGTGTTGGGAAGGGAATACATTTCAGTACTATATTGCCTTTGTACTCACACGATTAAGATGAACCACAATCACACGTATTAGAATCCATTAAACTGCAGAGCGTGCAAGATAAATACCAATTACAACAGTGCTTGCATTGTTGCGTTTCGGTCGGTTAGTGAGTGCGCCGGAGGCCCATCTGCCCTCCGCTCTCCTCTCTCCTTTCCCTCCCCTAACCATTCCCCCCAAAGGGTGGCAACGCACTTGCAACTCCTCTGGTGTTATTAGTGTACATGGACGGTGGTGGTCACTTAACATCAGGTGACCCACCTGTTCGTTTGCCACCTATGACATAAAAAAACAAACAATTGAAACAGTAACATTTTCAGATTGAAGAACACTGTAAAAAAAGCTATAAAATTTGTAAAAGTAACCTCCCTCTAGTTTTCTTTTTTACCGACACATTAAAGTCTTCTTGTGTGTCTAAGGTCTGGAAGAGTAACAAACAAACAGATTCCAATTCCCATTTATAATATTAGTTAGAATATAGTTTGAGTACTTTGGTTATTTTCATCTCAGTCTTTTTGCGCTAACCTTAGAACATGTTGACTGCCACGGGACTTCACGAAGCTGGCCTGAAATGTTTCTTCCATAAAAAACATTATTTAAATTTATTGATTATTACTAGTTATTAAAAAATATAATTATAGTAAATAGTAAAAATCAAGAAGTAAAAAAAATGTTTTTAGTATAGATTAAAGTTTTAATACACTACAATTTTTATAAATTCTACAAAAGACTAAAAGAAATACAGTAAGTATTATATATCTTTTGCTTACAACATTTTTTTAGTCTTTTGTACTCCTTTTGTACTTTAGCCTTTTTTACTTTCGTATTTTTTTTACCCGTTTATTTCTCTATATTCAAAATACCTATAATATTAAGATAATAAACAGTTCAGATGAAGTCGAGGATATCATATAGTTGATTAAAAAAAGACTTTTTTTTAATAGTTATACGGATTGCCTAAACGGTCGAGAAAAATTTGCCGATATAGAAATTTTCAGTATTCACAGATTATGTTTTATTTCATCCATAATTAGGTCAGAATAAAGTCCTCGTCACTTTCTTTTATCGTTTTTAGCGGGAGTTACCTACACCTATTTAGACGAGCATCCTACATCATACATACGTGTAGCCTTTCAGAGTCGAACGATCGCAGTCTAAGAATATTCAGATGGATCGCCAGCAGTACCAGTTTGAATTATATCTCAAACGTTCGGTTCGGTTTAGTGTCGGGAAGGGAAAACATTTCAGTAATATATTGCCTTTGTGCTCATAGGATTAAGGTGAACCACAATCGCACATATTAGAATTCATCAAACTGCAGAGCGTGCAAGATAAATACCAATTACAACAGTGCTTGCATTGTTGCGTTTCGGTCGGTTAGTGAGAGCGCCGGAGGCCCATCTCCCCTCCGCTCTCCTCTCTCCTCTCCCTCCCCTAACCCTTCCTCCCAAAGGGTGGCAACGCACTTGCAACTCCTCTGTTGTTATTAGTGTACATGGACGGTGGTGGTCACTTAATATCAGGTGACCCACCTGTTCGTTTGCCACCTATGACATAAAAAAACAAACAATTGAAACAGTAACATTTTCAGATTGAAGAACACTGTAAAAAAAGCTATAAAATTTGTAAAAGTAACCTCCCTCTAGTTTTCTTTTTTACCGACACATTAAAGTCTTCTTGTGTGTCTAAGGTCTGGAAGAGTAACAAACAAACAGATTCCAATTCCCATTTATAATATTAGTTAGAATATAGTTTGAGTACTTTGGTTATTTTCATCTCAGTCTTTTTGCGCTAACCTTAGAACATGTTGACTGCCACGGGACTTCACGAAGCTGGCCTGACATGTTTCTTCCATAAAAAACATTTTTTTTAATTTGTTGATTTTTACTAGATACTAAAAAATATAATTATAGTAAATAGTAATAATCAAGAAGTAAAAAAAATGTTTTAGGATGAAAAACATGGTACAAATTGTCTCACAGTTATATATGAAACTCAATAATTACATTTGGTAAACTGCAACACAGAAGTTCATGTAAGCCAAACCTGATTTATTTCGCTCTTTCCTGAAGTCCCTGATCTATATTTACACTGATATATTGCAACTTTGCTCGTAGCTCTACAAATAGAGCGACTAAAGAAAGGACGAGAGAACTCTTAGTGAGCCTCCTGGACAAGTTCACAAACTACGAGATACCACGTTGTTGGCGGTGAATCTTTTAAGAACAAACTCTATACTAGTATAAAGCTGAGGAGTGTGTTTCCTTGAACACGCTAATCTCAGGTACTACTGATCCGATTTGAAAAATTCTTTCAGTGTAATATAGCTTATTTATCGAGGAAGCCTATAGTCTATATATCATCACGGTAAAACCATTAAGAGCGGAGCCCCAATGAAGAATGTTTCAAAATCGGGATTTCTTTTTCCTTTTAACAGCTTCCGCAGCGTGTTAGCGTTTTCAGCGTGTGAAAAATTGTTGGGGTATAATCTACAATCGCTCATGTCTTCAATTGTTTGGAATGAAATGGCCGTGTGTGAAATTCTCTTTTGTTGATTTAAACTCTACATCTTGAATCTATACAATATAATGTACATAATGTAAAGTAAATACAATATAATAAAATAAAACTTATACATCGAAGTAAATATAATTCTCGTCAATCTTTTTGACCTCTTTGAATCTAGCCGCAAGTTCGGGATTACGCGTAATACAGTCAAGAATTTTTTACAAAACAAAGTTAAACTATTATTATAGTTGGCATTAATTTATCCTTAAGGTCTTTATTTAATTTTATTTTTGGTAACTAATCTTCTAGATTATTACTGCCATTGTCGAACTTAACATTATAAATGTCTTATAATAATAATTTCAATGTTCTGATAAGGTGATGAATGAAGATGGTGATCCACTTCACCTGTGCACAATAACCGAAATATATTACGTAAAAGACATAGTCAAATAACACAAGATTATGAATGAAATATAAAAGTACATGACTGAATGAAATCTCGCCATAAACTCTATCCTTAAATTGTGTCGATGTAATATTACGTAATATATCGATAATAATTCATCACTACATATTATAAACCAGTCCTCATCTGTCTGTCTGCCTGTCTGTTCGCGATAAACTCAAAAACTACTGAACGGCTTCTTTTCATGCGGTAAATATAATAGATATATAGATTAATAGATAGATAGAGTGGTTTAGGTACTAATTTGTCAAGGTTTTTTTTATTATCATGGCGGTACAACGTTCACTGAGACCGCTAGTTTATACATAAATTTGTGTTCTGTGTAACTATCAGTCTAAAAGTGACCTGCCAAAAAAATTTGACTAGTATTGTATCTATGCATATTATTTAACACGCGTAGTCTCATGTTTTGGGTTAAACCCATGCGCGTCACGTTTGAACATGTAAAAAAATTACCTGCCAAAGACCCGTTAATAAGGGTACCATATATTTTTTGTTTTCCAAGTATTATGACTCACTCGTGCGCAGGTTTTTGTTACAAACGAAACAATATTTTTGCATGTGACGCCGTTTTCAATTATGTTTGAATACTATAATATACCTGTGACTTTTCCCGTTCTATTCTAAAAAGTCTGTAGTTTTAAGTTAAAAAAAATGTGTCAGGTATCTTGGAATAAGTAATTAAATACATTTGTTTGAATTTTTTTTTTTGTTTCGAACTGACTACGCTATTGACCAAGCAAGGTCTTAACAGCTTCACCGGACTACTAAGGCGAGCGCTTAAGGCACTCAGCCGATTTTATTTTGACAACTAGCTCAAGGGTGCGCGGTACCACGCGTGATGGCTGTTGCCTGATACATGTAATTCGCGACCTATCTGAGCTAACTATTTATACATATATGAGTTGTTGAAACATGTATGTGTACCAAGCATACATACCTCAACAACTCTTATATATATTTTGTATCGGATAATATTCTAAACTATTTCAGTTTGATAAGGGAAAAAATAAAACCTGCCACTTGCATGTGTAATGCGTGCACGTGTGTGAAGGTGATATGTGTAATGTTGTCGCAGTGATGTAAGATTTTGTGACTATATCGCGCGAGCAGCGTACTCAAGGGCTCCACGCCGAGGAAACGGACCTAGGACAGCCGAGGGAACGGACCTAGGACAGCCGAGGGCTACAGTTTTACGATACTACAAGTTTTATAAGCACTGGGCGTTTAGTGAGGTGTTATATCTTGCCGTGTAGAAGTGGGATAAGCGATGTAGTTTTTATATTTTTTCCTTTATACATAAAATTCGTTAAGATATTAAAAGAATACAGGCGAAAATACGGGTGTTAGTAAGTTTATAATTCATCATACATACCATATAACTCGATGTCGTGTTCACTCAAGTATGAAAACTAAAAAAAGATGTTCCCGAACACGTCAGCACTTGTCTGCCAAGTTGTCCCGTCGCAGTTAGATTACTTTTCAACTTGGTCTCTAAGTATTGCTAAGTTACGTGTTTTATTCACTGTAGATACAGTTTGCATCTTATTATAATACCTTATTTTATTTTTTACTCTACAACATCTTCTAAATGTTTAACTTTTATCTAATACGAACCTTTTTTCAGACTCCAGACCTCACATTAAATTTACTGTTCTGTAAAATGTAAATTGTAAATTTGTTCATAATTATTATTGTATAGTTTTAAGAATGTAATTGTTAGGTCAAATAAATAAATTTATTATTATTACTTTTATCTAATGAAAATCGTTGCAGCAAATAAACATTTGTACCAATTTCTTTTTTAAATTAAATAAGCGTTTGCTGGCTTGTTGGGTTATAGCGTCATCGGTCTCTGCTGACTGAAAAATACATCCAGCCAAAATGGCAGCTATCATAAAGATGATAAAGTGGAATAGGAAGTGAATATGTGTTAAAATTTAAAGAAATATCGTTTTTCAATTTGGTGTTAACATATAAGATGTTTGTTAAGGTTTTGTTGAAAGCCGCTGTCAATTATTATAGTTAATTATCTATACTAATATTATAAAGAGGCAACGTTTGTGAGGATTGTAGGGGGTAGTATCTGGGTCTACTAAAACGATTTTGAAAATTCTTTAACCCGATATCAACCAGAAAAATGAAAAGATTTTTTTGCGGTAGTCGGATTTGCAAAGTCGGAGAAAAAGCGATCGAACGAAAACATTTCTTACGAACGCTGCCTTAGCGATGAGAGATATATGATTGAGTTCAAGAGAAAAGTTGTAGAGCTTGGTAATGCCTATAAAAAAGTAATAGATAGCATATGTCTTAACTTTATATTTAAGTCACAAAAAGTATAGTTCTTTATATTTAAAAAAATATTGAAATCGTTAAGTGATGTTTATTGGTCATATTATCAATAATGATTTTGAATTCTTATCAATATGTAATGATATAATATCTGAGCCGTGGCCGGGTAAGCTAGTAGATTATAATGTCTTCAATGTAAAGTTTTGCGACGGAACATAAGTTTTTATTGCATTTGTTTGTTTTTTGTTATTGGTTTGCAGTCGCCTGTCTTGTGGTATTTTATCGGCTACACTTTGGGGAATGTGCACAAGATCTGCACCAACTAATACCACCGTCTCCATTTCATCTCAGAACTACCAGACGCCGTACAGACCTCCATTCATTCGCGGTTGCATCCGGACGAAGTGCTTCGCTTCGTCATTTATTATGCGAATCGCGAGGGAGTGGAATGCGTTGCCTGCGTCTGTTTTTCCTGAAGCATATGATGTAGCAATCTTCAAAAGAAGAGTGAATGTGCATTTACTGCGTGAACGCGTTATATCCTAGGCCTTGTCCTCACTTTACATCAGCTGTGACTGAGGTCAAGCGTCGCACAATTTATTATAAAAAAATACTACGCGTTCGGCTAACATATGTACATAGCCGTGTCTTCTCGCGGAGAAGTGGGACAAGCAGTGGTGTTTATGTTTTTGTCCACTGTAAACCTACGACGCACAACGACGCAAATCCAGTCACGGATATCAGCTAGTTATTTTGATGAAAATACGTTTATCTCCTATTGTCATGAAACTGAAAACTTAAATCCATTTGATTCATGTTATCATGAACCTACGACTTAAGTTTTAAGTTGGTAATAAATAGATTAGTAATAGTAATATACACTCCAATGTAAAATGATTTTTTTTATATCTAAATCAGTACCTATGTCTTACCGCTGCTTATTAGAAGCGGTGATCTGTAAAATTGCATAGTAATCAGACCGTTCGACTGTCACCGTTAGAACGCTTTGGTTAAACATGCCTATAATTGACACCGTTCCAAGGCAAAATGTAATTTATTTATTCATGCATGCTATTATTATAATCCGATTCCATGAATATTTTGTTTTGCTAGAACCAATTTAAAAAATTACTAACAATTCTATTAATAAATTCAATATCAAAATGCATCACTGGATAATAATAGCTTGTATATAGTTTAGTACCTCAGAGGACTCCTTTTTTATGCTAAAGGGCCGCAAACAGACAGACAGCCCATCTGATGGTAAATGGTTATGCCTACGGACCTGTAATAACAGGGGTATCGCTGTTGCGTTGCCGGTCTTGAAAAGTGTGTTTCAATACCAGCAACACCTTCGGAAAGGGCTGGTTCTCGTTCACTAGGCCGGAACACAAGTGTCTATATAGAACCTTTATTTTGCGACATTCTTAACCCGATGGTAGTCGGCTAACCTGTCGGGCAATAGCCCTATCACCAAAGTTGGAACCAACAATCGCCAGAGCCTCCTCGGTCAGTCGGCAGAGTGCACCACGTACAGGTGAGGTTGGCTTGGGCACCTAAGAAG
>MU159986.1:67047-103537 GCA_015888305.1 Antheraea pernyi
TATTACTTCACTTCAGATTTCTTTACTCAACTATTAGTGTACTGTAGCCGTAAATTTTATGTATTCAGCGCCACCTATTGTCCAGTAGTAAAACTATGATTGGTACAATTCGTGTATAATGTAATTTAGTTACAATGACGTTCAGTAGAGGGCAGTGGTTATTTATTTTTAGTAAATAATTTTTTCAATGTTTTGACAATAACATTAACATAAAAGTTTATTAACCTCCGATTTCCTTAACTTTGTAAATGAGTTACTCATTTACGACGAATTATGGATTATAGAAGTAATGTACCTATAGAAAAAAATAGGATCAGTAGATTTAAGCGGATGTTAAAAAATATGCTTAAATAAATTTTGGAGTATCAAAACTGTGTTTATAAAATTAAATTACTTATATATCTAGTGTAAATATTAAGTTGGTTTTAAATAAATAGTGTGTTTTCGTAACTTACATCAAGCTTTTTGTCCATATATACTACGAATTACTATAATAATTTCCGATATTAGCCACTTTGTGTGCAACTGTGGCTACACAGGAAAAGCCGGAGTCACGCCAGTTACTTTTCCGCTTTCTCGGGTGACGCGCGGGGAAAGTGACCATACTTCGAGATTCGAGTTAATCTCTTGGTTAATATATAACTTATAGTATTATGCGAGAAAATATATTAAACATTATCGAATAATATTATCAACATTGATTTAATGTTATATGTATTTACTATGTTGAGTATTAAACATTTAGCATCCTAGAAAAGAATATACTAATATTACACATACGAATATAAGTTTGTTACGCTTTTACGGCTTAACTACTGAATCTATCATCACTAAATGTTGCATACATTTTGTTAGGAGTTCTTAAAGAATAAGTTAATATTACATTTTATATCATATATCATTTTATATATTTATGTTCTCATGATTTTAATACTTTCTAAAATGTACATAGATCTTTTATTCATTGATTCATGCAATTATTGAGCAAAAATCTGCATAATTTCCGAGTCTTCCGGACAAACGGACACAGTTGAAATCGAACAAACTGCCCTATAAGGTGGTACCGGGTGACTGCGACCCACGTTAAACTATTAAGAGACGTCATTGGGATATAATATTTTATAGATGGATATACGTATCCATATTTACAGTGTAATTTTTACACTTTAATATTCAGTTTATATTGAGTACTAGCTTCTGCCTGCGACTTCGGCCACGTGGAATAGTTTCTTTGGGCTAACGCTAATACGCAGCGGAATGTCTAAAAAAATCCCGATTTTAAAACATTTTTTTAGGTGCTCCACTCCTATTGGTCTTTGCGTGATGACATATAACCCTATAGCCTTCCTCGATAAATGAGCTATCTAACACTGAAAGAATTTTTCAAACCGGACCAGTAGTTCCTGAGATTAGCGCGTTCAGCCAAACAAACCCCTTTATAATACTAGTATAGATTACTACTCTTCTATCGTACTTACGCCGCATCGTCATTAAAATTACAATAACTTTTGATAGAGTGGACCGATTTTGATGACACAAATACTAAATTATACTCGAAGATATGCTTTATGATTTTCTCAGTGTGGTTTTATTGTGAACTCAGTACTTTAGCAGTGAAGCGTGTTCATACAAACAGACAGACAGACATTTCTAAAAATGATTGAAATGTATTTTATTTCTTATTCCTAGATATAAATAAAAAAAAGAACAGACACGCTAGATTTAGATTCTTATTAGATGTATAGAAGAAGAAGTAGAAGATACCTACATAATGGTTATAAAATTATACTCGAGTTTGTGGATGTAGAAAGGTATAATAATTCGGCATATTAATATTTTTGACACTCAACATATTGGTAAAGTGTTATTGCGTTTGGATGCCGCATCGAACTATGTCGGTCGGTATTCTACAATCAGCCTGTACCTTCGATGAAGACAAACATTGTGTTTGAAATATTAACTATTTATTAATATTTTATTATACTGTATAACAAGAGTGTTTTCTAGCGCTTACCTAACTAGTCCCACGCACGTTCTGATCCATTGCTGGTATTTATTGAAATTATTCGTATAAATACACCCAGAAATCCTGTTTCAAGTTTTATGTATTACTTCCTACATCTATATAATTATCGTTGTCATACACATCAGGTATAACTGTAACGTTAATTTAAATTTATATAACTTATCGTTCTGCTGGAAAATAAATATACTTAGTATGAAAAAATTACATCAAAGAATAAGAACAATTTACTAGGTTTTGTTCGCGGCTTCGCTCGTGTTAATGTAGATTTGCGTTTAAGTTAGAAAGCAGTTTATTTATTCTCGATGAGGTAACCTATGTCCGTTTATCTACCCCTATATATGTGTATATTGGTGCAAATATATCGCAAATAACTTTTCTTTTTTTTTTCGAACTGTATATGCTATTGACCTAGCAAGACCTAGCAAGGTCTTAACAGCTTTTTTTTTATTATAGCTCGGCAAAGTGACTGTACTGTGCCTGATGGTAAGCACAGTACAATCCAAAAACAATGGCGACCACCGAGAGACATACTATCCATCGCCGGTCGCCGCTGTCATGCCGGCCCGCGTAAGTATCTCTTCACGTTGCGCTTGAAGGACCCCATGTCATAGTAAGGAGGAAACACACTGGCCGTGAGATTGTTCTACAGCTTCACGGTACGGCAAAGATAAGATGTTGCGAACTTTTTAGTTCGTGCCGAAACAGGATTTAACGTAAAACTGTGGCTCCGAAAACCAGCACGTGTGGTGCGGTTATGAAAAGGAGAGGAAGGGATCAAGTTGAATAACTCTTCAGATCACTCGCCATTATACAGACGGTAGAACATGCTCAGTGAGGCAATGTCTCTGCGCAACTGAAGCGGCTCTATGAACTCTATAATGTCTGCATCATTAACAATGCGGACAGTCCGTCTCTACAACCTGTCCAGGGTGTCCAAGAGGTACTTTGCCGAACCGTCCCAGAGGTGCGAGCAGTAATTTTGTTCCAGTAAATGCAGGTGACTTTGTGTCTAGTATAGTTAAAAAAAAATCAAAATCAGATCAATCGTTCCTTTGCTTACCCACTACACAAGCTTTACCCATATATAATATAGATTAAGGTGTGCATAATTATGTTTAAGTATTCGTATTGAACATAGTAAGGGTAAGCAAAGGAACGATTGATCTGATTTTGATTTTTTTTTAACTATACTAGACACAAAGTCACCTGCATTTACTGGAACAAAATTACTGCTCGCACCTCTGGGACGGTTCGGCAAAGTACCTCTTGGACACCCTGGACAGGTTGTAGAGACGGACTGTCCGCATTGTTAATGATGCAGACATTATAGAGTTCATAGAGCCGCTTCAGCTTGATAGTTTGACAGGCGACAAGATTTTTTCCTAAAATATAAACCTGGATAATAGTTACATTGCATTGTAGAAGATGAATCAATCTCAATTAGACTTCTATCAGTACGTGTGTTGTTGCGATGTTTGATAAAATTTGTTTTCTAAATATTGTTGAGTCTTGAAGTAGTTGGGTTCAGGTTTGTGAATCTACGATTAAAATAATCAGATGAGGTGCTTGCAGTTACCATACTATGTTGTATTTATACTAATATTATAAAGAGAGGTAAAGTTTTGTTTTCGAGGATTCTTGGGATAAATGCTTGGTACTGGTCTTGATCAGATTTTAAAAATTCTTTTACTGTTAGACAGGTATATTATCCCAAGTTCAGTATCTCAGTAAAAAAGGTGGTTTATATGTCAAAAGTATAATAAATTTGACAAAATTAATATTAAATGTAGATTTCACGTATATTTTACAAATTCTTATAAAACAAACATCTAAAACAAAATGGAAATTTAATGTAGATAATGTTTAATTTTAACAGTATGTTAAGTGATGAAGTTACAATGGGTACTGGAAAGACATTTATCGGAAATATATGTAAGTTAGTTTAGATCTTCATTGGAAAGCTTAGGTAATGCTGCGAAAAGGTTCTAGGCTTATTTTAAAAGATTTTTCACATACCAACTGGGTATATGTTTGAGTGAGATGGTTATTGGTTTTGGTCAGAATTACATTATTGTTGTTCGATATTAATTAGGGATAGAAATGATATATATATATGTATACGTTGGACCTTGGCAATAAAAGAATCGCAAAAGTCAACCGCAGCGCCACCTACCGGGTCCAATTGTGAATCTAAACGATTCTCGGATCCACTGGAACACACACGCACACAATTTTCATCATAATCGGTCCAACCGTTTAGGAGGAGTTCAGTGACGTACACACGCACAGAAGAAATTTATATATAAATACTAGCGGGCCCGGCGGACACTGTCTGCCTTGAAAACAAAAAAAATCCTAAAAGTCAACCGCAGCGCCACCTACCGGGTCCAATTGTGAATCTAAACCATTCTCGTATTCACTGGAACACGCACACAAAATTTCATCATAATCGGTCCAACCGTTTAGGGGGAGTTCAGTGACATACACACGCACAGAAGAAATTTATATATAAAGATTATATACATATTTTTTATTGACTTGTGTAGCAGTGAAGTTACATCTTTTAATCAGTGCTTTTTCACAGGTGCCCCAGCGACATTACTTTAGGTCTTCGGGCTTACTGTATACAAATGCAACAATAATAACTACTTGGCTTCATAAAAAAAAAAGGATTTTGAAACATTCTTCATTGGTGCTCCGTCCCTGTTGGTTTTAGCGCGATGATATGTAGCCTATAGACTGTCTCGATAAATAAGATATCTATCACTGAAAGAATTATTCAAATCGGACCAATAGTTCCTGAGATTGGCGCATTCAAGAAAACAAACTCTCAGCTTTATAATATAAGTATAGATGATTGTTGACAATGTATATAATGCTGATTGATGTATAGTTGAAGCGTAGCAAACGAATCGCAAAAGACAACCGCAGCGCCACCTACCGGATCCAATTGTGAATCTAAACCATTCTCCTATTCATTGGAACACGCACACAAAATTTCATCAAAATCGGTCCAGTCGTTTAGGAGGAGTGCATGGACATACACATGTACACCATAAATTTATATATACAGTAAATACATATTTTTATTGACTTGTGTAGCAGTGAAGTTACATCTTTTAATCACTGCTTTTTCACAGGTGCCCGAGCGACATTACTTTTTAGGTCTTCGGGCTTACTGTATACAAATGCAACATATAATAACAACTTGATTTCATATTTAATAGACGTATACATTCTGTGAATTCACAGGCGTTTTTGATTTGTGATATTATATAAAAACTAGCTGCTACACGTTGCAAAATATCATATGATAAATTATTTTTTATTTCATATGATAAATAACAGTGATTGAGTCTTTTTGTATTTTAGATTAGTTTATTGATTACTTTATGTGCTTAGTGCTACAAAATAAAGCATTTAAGTAAGTAATATTATATGCATAAATACGTAGCATCAGTCAGGAAATATGTCTCATTTATTAATTATTATTTGTATATTTCATTAATCATATCGTTATATAAAAATGTCTCAAACAAGATATACCTTTTGATTATATTATATTAATCACTCTATAGAATACTAGAAAGCAAGTAAGTATATCTACTATAATAAGGAACAGAAGTCGATTTGTTTGTATCTCGTCCATACGAAGGCTAAAGTTTCTCCTACACGTGGTTTTTTTGGCGTAGTGCATTCGTGTTTAGCGCTTACGGGGCGGCGCGAGCGTTAATCGACCGTCTAGTTCGTTTTGTGCTAAGTTTTAAACTTTCATGAGTTTCGTTTACTTTAGCATCTAATACCCGTTTTACGTTTTTTTCTTTGTTTTAGTACTGTCATTAAAATTGTTATTAAAGAGAAGGGTAATGTTTTTCGAACGTATGTACGTCTTATCTATTTCATTGAATAATCTGTGGCTTAAACGATTTGACAGATAAAGAGAAAATTCGGATGTATTTATATATATTTTTGAACTGAAAATTTCTTTTGGTGCACTGAGCGGTATTTTTGGCAGGAGATACATTTATAATTTCGTGTCATGCCCTCGTATTGGGCATTGTGCTTGCGCGGCTTGTGTCAGACCAAACTAGCGATGAGTAGGATAGGGACCTGAATACATGTATTATTTATATTGCAAAATATAAATCATACATTTGATTGAGTAATATACTTTATAAAAATGTATATCATTATTCCTCCCAGTGTCGATAGATATGAAAAATATGTAATGACGAAGTGGGTGAAAATCAAATAAACGATTTTTCACCCCCTTAGGGGTTGAATATTTTCTTCAATTTTTTTCTTCAATCTTTATATGGGACCACCTCTGAAAATAACCGATTCCAATAAAAAAAGAATCATTAAAATCGGTTCATAATTGACGGAGATATCGATTAACATACATAAAAAAAAATACACACAACCGAACGTAGCAACCTCCTCATTTTTCGAAGTCGGTTAAAAATTAAGATGGTTAGCTGTGTTTTTTTTATATAATTTCTTAACCCTGATAATTCTTTGACTGATTTTGATCTTTACTGCTTAGTCTTTATGTCAAAATCATGTCAAACTCCTTAGAGATCAATTTAGACAAACTGCAAAACACTACAATTTTATTTACATGTGTAGATTATAATATTGTAAAAATAAACGTGATAAATAATCTTCGGAGTAGTATCACGAGGTATTCTCTCACGTATTCGCTTTAGACCTGCATGCATTCAAATATATTGGACAAAGGGCTTCAAAACTCAGTAGGTACCTGTTTGTAATTGTTGACGCGAGAGACAATACGTTACCTGAGTTTTACTACACATATCGCATTTCTAGGAACTGATAAGTACGTGTTGTAAAGAATTATTCATATTTCTCATTAAACATAGACGGACAAGTTTACGTGTACCGGTAGGTTAGTTTGTTTTTTTTACTCGGAACAGAATTCATAATTTTAAAATAATATAACACTACATTGGCTATTTCTACAATTGACCAGTTACAAAATTTTATCATGTATATTATAATTCGTTCAGTTTATCAGCACCGCATCTTATGTTTTTATCGAACCCAGGCAGAAACTTAATAGTCACATTCCTCTCTCCAGCGATTGAGATAAATCACTTTAAAAAAAAATCACACAGTTTTAGTAAAAAGGCGTCAACTGTTGACTCGGAGAATCTTAAATCGGCATATAGAGTCCAAGAGTGAACTTGGAAACCAGTGCACTAGCGTGTACGGCTTTTTCTTAGAAGTCGATAGTCAGCCAACCAGCTTCTGTATGCTAGCCGCTTTGACGAGCGATTTTTTTTAAATTTCTAATCATATAGTGTTATGATTTGTACACCCTAAAACTGCCGCCGAAGCGAGAACCCCGGTTAACCCCCCTTAGATTCGAGGCTACAGTTTATAACACTATTTTCAGAAAATAACGCAAAATAACGTACTGTTTGATCATAGAAACCGCGAAATTTCAGATAAGGGGTTAGTTTGACAATGGGGTGTATGGGGATATAATCCCTATCATATTATTTGCAATACTCACTGATAGTCTTGACTACGTCTACGTTATTTATTTAAAAATAGACTTCATGTGAAGTCAAAAAAACAAGCACTACATTACTTGTCCCACTTTTCCACGTCAAGAAAGAAGACATTGCTGTATATGTAATGCTTTTTATATCGATCGTTCTTAAAATTTGAATAACATTATGTTAAATGAAGCTATCTTGGTTTTTTATAAGATAACGAAGAAGTGTGTAAGACTTAAAATTTAAAGAAACATATCAAAAACTATGCAGTAATTTTCAGGATTGCGCGCATAGGCAGAGAGAGATCTCTATAACTGTATTCCTATCAAAATAAAAAAATATTTTATTCATTTTAGACCCTAAGGAAGCATTTGTGAACGTCAAAACTACCACCGGTTCGGAAAACAATCCAGTTATCAAGAAGAACCGACAAGAAATTCAATCTAGAGGTATAGATTTATACTCGTAAAAATATTTTTTCTGTATGTCATTTTTTGACAATTATATGAATACGCGTTTCGAAAATAGGATATAAATAATTCATTCGGATACAATAAATACAAGACATTTTAATTTAAGTTATAAATTGAACGCTAGCTGCCCTCCCGAGGTAACCAGGTCGAACGTCTTAAGGAAAATCGCGTGCGACCAACAACCATTAACACATGACCTCAAATACATACGGCAAGGAACCACTTACTATCGAAAAATGCTAATGCACGATCGTAATCGCACCCTTAACGCGTGAGCCGGACCACGCATACTCGCTTAAATGTAACCCTTGAACTATCTGATAACCCACCTTTGATTGCCACCGACCCAGCTTGACCTACCACGTCTCCTCCCGCCCATCGGATCTAGATTCAATCGGGGACGTAATACGATGTTTTGGGAGTCAACTTAGTCTGGACGAGTTGACATGCGACGCTTGAAATATGTGTAGTGACGTAACATTTATATCAGCCAATCCATTAATGTCCTTATCTTGGCTTCCGAAATCGTGTGCTTTGTTAAACGTAAGGTTTAAAGTGTGTGCTGGTTTATTGGTTAGAGACATGATAGAACATCGCTCTATGAAGTAGATAGTTATGCAGTCCGGTATAGGACAGGAAACCATAGCCATACGCGTCCAAACTAAGATAAAATACTACTACGTCTCGTCGGCATAACTGGGTGGTCGTCCAATCTGCATAAACAGTCATTGAAATAATGTATTTAGTTAAGTTGTTCGAGGTGTAAGGAGTGTCGAATAACATCATAAGACTTGATACACCCAAGCCAATCTCACCTGCACGTGGTGCACCCTGCTGAATAAAGAACGAGTCAATGGCGAAAGCGGGGTCGTAGGGTTTCACAGCCTGACTGGGTCGCAACCACCGTGTATGTGGCGAAAAAGCCCGTAATAGTGATTCGCTTCTGCGGATCGCGTTTCGGGATCAGCCTGTGCATATCCAGGTTTTTGCACGCCGGCATGATAGTGGCGACCGGCGATGAATAGTGTGTCACTCGGTGGTCGTCATTGTTTTTGGATTGTACTGTGCTTACCATCAGGCGTAGTGCAGTCATTTTGCCGTGCTACAATAAAAAAAAACTCACTCGTCTTTGTATTGGATAAAAATAATTTTGTGCTTTTTAAAAAGCTCCTTCGAGTATACAGAGTTTTGGCTGTTTTTAGGGCCTGGATCTCGCTTGTGTAAACATGAGTCAGCCTGTAGAATGTGCTGAAGCAATTAAGTTCTCAACTTTTTGAACTGAATATTTCTTAAGGCGAGTTGAGCGGTATTTTTATGGCAGGAGGTAAACCTATAATTTCGCGTCATGGCATGTTAGTAAGCGTGACCGACCGTATTGCTAATGCGCGGCTTGCGTCCGTCTACCGACATGTAGCATAAAGACCCTGTGTACATGTAATATGAATATTTTGTATTTATATTTTGCAGCGCATCACATGTTTGACGAATTAATAAATTGTATAAAAACGTATATAATTATTATTCGGAGTGCCAATAGATGTGAAAGTGAAACTAATGATAATAATTTCAATTGACAAATTATCGAATTTAAATAATTCACACTATAATTAATTGAAATTTCAAAAGAGAACAAACAGAGTTTAAATTCAATTGTTTTGAGTTTTTCCATTCTGTCGGCAGTCCTTACGACTGCCTGAACTTTTAATACTTTACAGGGTTTATCGTTTGCTCACAATATCACCTGATTTTAAATGGTGATGAGGTCTAAGGTGGTAAACACGCTAAGCCTAGCTTTCATAAGCTTTCACGTACCGCTGCCGGAACACGCCCATTGGTGTTCGGTGTCATATTTCCAACTCGAGGGTAGTAGCTAGCCAAACAGACTTAGAAAAAATACCGGCTGCTGCACGCCATTTTCGTATTAATAATAATATATTTTAATGTTCCAAGGCAATGTGTACATAATTAACAGTACTATTGGTATCTGCACTGGTTACAAACGGGTTACAAGCGGGTTTTAGTATCGCAAGGCTATAGAGTGGATCAATACGTGAACGATGGTGACGTCTATGAATTTTTTTTTTTTATATATATCATAAGTGGCAAACGAACAGTTGGCTCACCTGCTGTTAAGTGATCACTACCGTCCATGGACACTAACAACACCAGAGGAGTCGCAAGTGCGTTGCCACCCTTTGGGGGGAAGGGTTAGGGCAGGGAAAAGGAGAGGAGAGAGGAAAGGGGAGTGGAGGTGGGCCTCCGGCGCTCTCACTGACCGAACGAAACGCAACAATGGCAAGCACTGTTACTTCACGTCGGTTTTCTATGAGAGGGTGGTACTACCCCGGGCGAGCCGACCCATTCATGCTGAAACCAGCAATAGTTTCAGCGTGGCTCTACCACCATTAAAATGAATTGACTCCTCTCTGTGTATCCACTAAAAACGATATTATAACGTATAATGTATTCGAAATATACATATACGTTAAAAAGAAGTACCCGATCGAGTTCCTTGCCGGTTCTTCTCGATGACTGGGTTATTTCCCGAACAGGTGGTAATTTTTGACGTTCATAAACGCCTTATTAGGGCCTAAACTGAATAAAGCGTATCCGATACGAAATATATATAAGAGTTGTTGAGGTATGTATACTTGGTATAGATATATATTTCAACAACTCATATATGTATGAATAGCTAGCTCAGCTTAGGTTAGCTCAGTTAGGTCGCGAATTGTATGTATCAGGCAACAGCCCAAGCCGAGGTGTGCCGCGCACCCTTGAGTTAGTTGTCAAAATGAAACCGGATGAGTGCCTTAAGCGCTCGCCTTAGTAGTCCGGTGAAGCTGTTAAGACCTTGAATAAAGTATTTTTGATTTTATTTGATTTATCGCGGATATCACAATTTCATATAATGAGAACTGAAACAAAGAGTGACTTAAACATATGTAATAAATAAAAACTTATAACTAAATATGTGAGATTGTTGTGTAACACGGTATACCGAGTGAGACTTAATCGTACTGTCAGTTAACGTTATATAAGATCAGGATCAAACGCTGAATCCTGAAAAGTAAACCTTAACTCCTCAACTGATCATGCGCGATACAGTGACACAAAATCAAACATCACTGCGACAACATTACTCATGTCACCTCCACACACGTGCACGCATACACGCTTACACATGCAAGGGTTTTATCTTTTTCTCCTTATCAAACTGAAATAGTTTAGAATATTATCCGATACGAAATATATATAAGAGTTGTTGAGTTATGTATGCTTGGTACACATATATGTTTCAACAACTCATATATGTATGAATAGTTAGCTTAGCTTAGGTTAGCTTACATAGGTCGCGAATTGCATGTATCAGGCAACAGCCAAAGCCGAGGTGTGCCGCGCACCCTTGAGTTTGTTGTCAAAATAAAATCGGCTGAGTACCTTAAGCGCTCGCCTTAGTAGTCCGGTGAAGCCGTTAAGACCTTGCTTGGTCAATAGCGTAGTCAGTTCGAAAAAAAAAAACCTCAGCTGATCATTGTGAAATTTTGCATACGATTTGTCAGTTACATTTAAAAAAAATAGTACTGTTCCCGAACAAGTCTAATCTAATCAACACAAGTGATACCAGATGAAAAGCTAGTACTATACAAAAGTTTGCCAACCCCATGATAAAATCATATTGGTGAGTGAGAAATGTGACCCATTTTACCTTAACAGTTTAATAGTGGTAACTAATTGGCGTGGCTTAATAAAAAAAAAACTGAATTTTGACTAGAACCATAAACAAGCACGTTATAAAAGGCTCAATAAAGCCGTATTTCAAGTTAATTGCTCGACTCCGGCCACCAGTCTCTTGTTAATATTAACTGAACATGATTCCACAATCACTTCACGCCCCTTTACGTGACAAACATATTTTTTGAATTAGTTTACATTTGTTTAGTGCCCACTTTCTGTATTATCGGGTCGACGGTTTTTTTTGTACTTTTATAGTCTTAAATTAAAAAATTGTGTATCTTAAATTTGGTGTCATCAAATATTGAACTAATTTTTATCCGAATAAAAAAAGTAGTATGTATCAAAACGTGAGAGAAAGAGAAAGAATATACTTGGCACACACAAAAGTTAATATATTTAGAAATTAATAGATACAAAGTAAAAAATCCAACAAATAAGGTGTAGTTCGATAGTTTTGACAAAATATATTTGTAGCAAATCTACCGTAAGCCTATCTTTAAAAAAATAACTATTAAACGAATCGAATAACAAACGAAATTCAAATTATTTTCGTTCAATGAGAACGGTTTCAAGTTGAAACTTTTTTGGTTATCAAGCATTACCTTACATGCCCTTTGAAATGAACTGGTCAAAGTGTAGGTTAATTTTATAATAATATAATATGTAAATTCACAATTCACATTAATCATTAATTGATAAACAATTTATCTTTAGTACATTTATGGAACCACTGAAATAAATATTATTCTCTTTGGTCTGAGTTTTTGGCGGGATTTTGGTCTGTCATGTAGTGGATTTTATATTTTATTCATAATCTTGTGTTACTTGACTCTATATTGTGTAGAATTGGTGGTGTATTATGTAATATAGTTTGTTTATTGTGCATAAGTGAAGTGAATGGAAAATGATACCACGGACCATGAATTCTGAGATGCCATAAAAACTCCATGGAAATTTCTAACAAGATGGCCACCATCTTGTTACTTCATTGAAATTATATCAAGAAACTTGTAATATCGATACTCTCTTGACAATGGCAGTAATAGTCTGCTAGAAGACTGGTTGCCAAAAATGGAATGGAAGAAGAAACTACTCGATAATGGCAGTAATAATGTAAAACATTGGTTGCCAAAAATAAAGTTAAAAAAAGAACCTACCAAGAAGGCTTCGGTGGGATCATAGTTTGTTATGTATTGGATTTTATATTTTATTCATAATGTTGTGTTACTTGACTGTATATTTTGTAATATTGGTGGCATATTACGTAATATCGTTTGGTTATTGTGCATAAGTGAAGTGGATGGAAAATAATATCACGGAGCATGAATTCTGAGATGTTGCAAAAACTCCCTGAAAAGATTAAACAAGGGAAGAGTGGTTGTCAAAATAAAACAAATAAATGAATTCGTTATTTATTAAGGTTTCATATTGTAGATATCGTTTTGTCAAATAATATATAAATATTGTGGATTTAGTACACTTAAGGATCGTGAGGTATGACGAATTGAGATTTATAATTACAGCTTGATCGATGGAAAGAGGAATTAACTTAGCATTTCTTTTGATAATACTATTTCTTTCTTTCGTCAAGCCACTAAATAAAATATTGAAAATAAATTGATAAACAAAGCAGAAATACTGAAATGTTTTTTTAAATTCTGATTACATTATATAATACACAAATTAATATCATATTTGAGAATTTTATTCCATTTTTTATTTTGTATTTTTTTTTCGAACCGACTACGTTATTGGCTAGCAAGGTCTTAACAGCTTCACCGGACTACAGGAATTTTAATCCAAATATCAATCATCCCAAAGGTTACATTCACATTTCATTCACTGTTTTTGTTATTAACAAATGTATTATTTTTAAATAACAACCTATTTGCAAGTTCAGTTTTAATGCGTGTAAGCATTGTTTTCGTAAGTTAAAAAAACTTCTTTCTTTTACGACACGGCCCCACACAAAGAGACCGACAGGTCGAAAATACATGGACCTTTTATTACCGCATCCCTTCAATTGTTCGTTTAGCAGTCTACCTGTCTCTTTACATTGTTCTTACGGTAAACATTTCGAACATGCTATTCACTTCTTTAGCAGAAGTAAATATGGTACTAATGCTCAAATATTATAAATATGTTTGTTTTTAATCTTACGGGTATTTAGAAAATAAAGACACGATATAATTTTTTATAGAAAAAAATGGGTTTCCGTTTTAGCAAACGATAGAAGTGAAAACTTATATATAAATATATATACATCAAATTTCATATAGATCTATCAATGTTTATATGTAAATAAATAATAGTATTATTTTATTATTACAATACGTACTAAGGTTATTATAGAGTGAATCAATATGTGAATCCTCTAAAGACGATTGTAACATGTAATGTATTTCAAATATGTTAAAAAGATAAACCAGATCGAGTTTCTCGCCAGCTCTTTTCGATGACTGGGTATCCGAACCGGTGGTAGTTTTGACGTCCATAACCCGAGTGTGATGATTCATTTTCATTCAACATTCATTGCGCCTAAAGAAGTTTTTACCTCAAAAATGTGTTTTTAAATCAAACCACTCCCAAAATGAGAGTAATTTTTATAATTATAATACCCTTTTAATAGTTTTTAGTGAAGTTGCTCACGATATGTTATTGAACACACGAATCATATTAATGAGCATAAGTTACGGAACCTTTTTGGGGCTTTGATTCATTAAGGGCTATAACATCCGTTCATGCGGTTTAGTTGAACAAAGAATAATATAATACAGACGTGCACAATGTCTCTAATGCAATGTTCCAAAATTGTTTTTCGTAATTGTAATGCATATAAATAAAATTTTATTGATTGTTGTCTGTCTATGATCTTTTCTGAAGTAACAGCTAAACCGATTTTTCTGATAATTTTTATAAACAAAGCAGAAATACTGAAATGTTTTTTTAAATTCTGATTACATTATATAATACACAAATTAATATCATATTTGAGAATTTTATTCCATTTTTTATTTTGTATTTTTTTTTCGAACCGACTACGTTATTGGCTAGCAAGGTCTTAACAGCTTCACCGGACTACAGGAATTTTAATCCAAATATCAATCATCCCAAAGGTTACATTCACATTTCATTCACTGTTTTTGTTATTAACAAATGTATTATTTTTAAATAACAACCTATTTGCAAGTTCAGTTTTAATGCGTGTAAGCATTGTTTTCGTAAGTTAAAAAAACTTCTTTCTTTTACGACACGGCCCCACACAAAGAGACCGACAGGTCGAAAATACATGGACCTTTTATTACCGCATCCCTTCAATTGTTCGTTTAGCAGTCTACCTGTCTCTTTACATTGTTCTTACGGTAAACATTTCGAACATGCTATTCACTTCTTTAGCAGAAGTAAATATGGTACTAATGCTCAAATATTATAAATATGTTTGTTTTTAATCTTACGGGTATTTAGAAAATAAAGACACGATATAATTTTTTAATAGAAAAGAAATGGGTATCCGTTTTACCAAACGATAGAAGTGAAACTTATATATAAATATATACACATCAAATTTCATATAGATCTTTTAATGTTTATATAACATTGGTTGCCAAAAATAAAGTTAAAAAAAGAACCTACCAAGAAGGCTTCGGTGGGATCATAGTTTGTTATGTATTGGATTTTATATTTTATTCATAATGTTGTGTTACTTGACTGTATATTTTGTAATATTGGTGGCATATTACGTAATATCGTTTGGTTATTGTGCATAAGTGAAGTGGATGGAAAATAATATCACGGAGCATGAATTCTGAGATGTTGCAAAAACTCCCTGAAAAGATTAAACAAGGGAAGAGTGGTTGTCAAAATAAAACAAATAAATGAATTCGTTATTTATTAAGGTTTCATATTGTAGATATCGTTTTGTCAAATAATATATAAATATTGTGAAAAGAAATGGTAAGTTAAATCCTCTTTCCATCGATCAAGCTGTAATATAAATCTCAATTCGTCATACCTCACGATCCTTAATTAAGTGTACTAAATCCACAATATTTATATTACAGCTTGATCGATGGAAAGAGGATTTAACTTACCATTTCTTTTGATAATACTATTTCTCTCGTCCAGCTACTAAATAAAATGAAGAAAGTAAATTAATAAACAAAGCAGAAATACTGAAATGTTTTTTTAAATTCTGATTACATTATATAATACACAAATTAATATCATATTTGAGAATTTTATTCCATTTTTTATTTTGTATTTTTTTTTCGAACCGACTACGTTATTGGCTAGCAAGGTCTTAACAGCTTCACCGGACTACAGGAATTTTAATCCAAATATCAATCATCCCAAAGGTTACATTCACATTTCATTCACTGTTTTTGTTATTAACAAATGTATTATTTTTAAATAACAACCTATTTGCAAGTTCAGTTTTAATGCGTGTAAGCATTGTTTTCGTAAGTTAAAAAAACTTCTTTCTTTTACGACACGGCCCCACACAAAGAGACCGACAGGTCGAAAATACATGGACCTTTTATTACCGCATCCCTTCAATTGTTCGTTTAGCAGTCTACCTGTCTCTTTACATTGTTCTTACGGTAAACATTTCGAACATGCTATTCACTTCTTTAGCAGAAGTAAATATGGTACTAATGCTCAAATATTATAAATATGTTTGTTTTTAATCTTACGGGTATTTAGAAAATAAAGACACGATATAATTTTTTAATAGAAAAGAAATGGGTATCCGTTTTACCAAACGATAGAAGTGAAACTTATATATAAATATATACACATCAAATTTCATATAGATCTATTAATGTTTATATGTAAATAAATAATAGTATTATTTTATTATTACAATACGTACTAAGGCTATTATAGAGTGAATAAATATGTGAATCCTCTAAAGACGATTGTAACATGTAATGTATTTCAAATATGTTAAAAAGATAAACCAGATCGAGTTTCTCGCCAGCTCTTTTCGATGACTGGGTATCCGAACCGGTGGTAGTTTTGACGTCCATAACCCGAGTGTGATGATTCATTTTCATTCACTATTCATTGCGCCTAAAGAAGTTTTTACCTCAAAAATGTGTTTTTAAATCAAACCACTCCCAAAATGAGAGTAATTTTTATAATTATTATACCCTTTTAATAGTTTTTAGTGAAGTTGCTCACGATATGTTATTGAACACACGAATCATATTAATGAGCATAAGTTACGGAACCTTTTTGGGGCTTTGATTCATTAAGGGTTATACATCCGTTCATGCGGTTTAGTTGAACAAAGAGTAATATAATACAGACGTGCACAATGTCTCTAATGCAATGTTCCAAAATTGTTTTTCGTAATTGTAATGCATATAAATAAAATTTTATTGATTGTTGTCTGTCTATGATCTTTTCTGAAGTAACAGCTAAACCGATTTTTATTATAATTTTTCACACGGTTAGTAGATTGTTCAGAGTAATGTAGGTTGTAATATCACTATGCTTTTACATAGAGAGTAAACAATTTATTAAAATAAAAGTGTGGGCGTCAATTTGTTTATAGTAATCACATAGAAAAACATATTAAAAAAATGCTTTGACTTATATACGTAACCTAAATTTATCCAATTTTTAATTATTTACATTTGATAATAACTTTCACATATTTTCGCTATCATAACCATTTGAACAAATAATAAAAACTTTGTAAATACCAATGATTTAATATTCAAAGTTATTGCTAGATTTTTGAATTCTGCGTAAATTATTAACAAAAAGAAGACAAGCAAAATTTGCTTTAAACAAAATAAAAAAACATGAATTACTAGCTTTTGTCCGCGGCTTCGCTCGCGTCAATGTAGATCTAACATATCCTTAACAGTACCTTGAACAGTATTTTTTATTATTTTTTTGTATAAAAGTGCTCTGTTTGTATCTCTGCCAAGTTTATATAAAATATCGTTATGATCGGTTAAGTAGGTAAGCCATGAAAGCGTAACAAACAAACAAAAAAACAAGCAAACTCACGTTTGCATTTATAATATTGCTTTGATTACAGTATCATATAGATAAATAATTTTTTTTTTCGAACTGACTACGCTATTGACCAAGCAAGGTCTTAACAGCTTCACCGGACTACCGGGCTACTAGATAAATAACATTTTGTTAACTACCACTATTAGTAATAGTCCAGGATCCACAGTCCATTTTTGCACTTGATTACTATCAAGTTAATTTTCCGTGAGTAGCTTCGTTTCGATGAGATGCCCAACAATTTCCCGTTCGAAAATTCTCGATTATGGTAGCTAATAGAGGTAGCAACTATAAAATATGTCCTTGTACTTGTTGTTGTATGTAATTATCTAAATTATTTGAAAAAATATTTGTCCTACAAAATGTATGGTTTGGTCAAAGAACCCCCCCCTAATAATATATAAATATTGTGGATTTAGTACACTTAAGGATCGTGAGGTATGACGAATTGAGATTTATAATTACAGCTTGATCGATGGAAAGAGGAATTAACTTAGCATTTCTTTTGATAATACTATTTCTTTCTTTCGTCAAGCCACTAAATAAAATATTGAAAATAAATTGATAAACAAAGCAGAAATACTGAAATGTTTTTTTAAATTCTGATTACATTATATAATACACAAATTAATATCATATTTGAGAATTTTATTCCATTTTTTATTTTGTATTTTTTTTTCGAACCGACTACGTTATTGGCTAGCAAGGTCTTAACAGCTTCACCGGACTACAGGAATTTTAATCCAAATATCAATCATCCCAAAGGTTACATTCACATTTCATTCACTGTTTTTGTTATTAACAAATGTATTATTTTTAAATAACAACCTATTTGCAAGTTCAGTTTTAATGCGTGTAAGCATTGTTTTCGTAAGTTAAAAAAACTTCTTTCTTTTACGACACGGCCCCACACAAAGAGACCGACAGGTCGAAAATACATGGACCTTTTATTACCGCATCCCTTCAATTGTTCGTTTAGCAGTCTACCTGTCTCTTTACATTGTTCTTACGGTAAACATTTCGAACATGCTATTCACTTCTTTAGCAGAAGTAAATATGGTACTAATGCTCAAATATTATAAATATGTTTGTTTTTAATCTTACGGGTATTTAGAAAATAAAGACACGATATAATTTTTTATAGAAAAAAATGGGTTTCCGTTTTAGCAAACGATAGAAGTGAAAACTTATATATAAATATATATACATCAAATTTCATATAGATCTATCAATGTTTATATGTAAATAAATAATAGTATTATTTTATTATTACAATACGTACTAAGGTTATTATAGAGTGAATCAATATGTGAATCCTCTAAAGACGATTGTAACATGTAATGTATTTCAAATATGTTAAAAAGATAAACCAGATCGAGTTTCTCGCCAGCTCTTTTCGATGACTGGGTATCCGAACCGGTGGTAGTTTTGACGTCCATAACCCGAGTGTGATGATTCATTTTCATTCAACATTCATTGCGCCTAAAGAAGTTTTTACCTCAAAAATGTGTTTTTAAATCAAACCACTCCCAAAATGAGAGTAATTTTTATAATTATAATACCCTTTTAATAGTTTTTAGTGAAGTTGCTCACGATATGTTATTGAACACACGAATCATATTAATGAGCATAAGTTACGGAACCTTTTTGGGGCTTTGATTCATTAAGGGTTATACATCCGTTCATGCGGTTTAGTTGAACAAAGAGTAATATAATACAGACGTGCACAATGTCTCTAATGCAATGTTCCAAAATTGTTTTTCGTAATTGTAATGCATATAAATAAAATTTTATTGATTGTTGTCTGTCTATGATCTTTTCTGAAGTAACAGCTAAACCGATTTTTATTATAATTTTTCACACGGTTAGTAGATTGTTCAGAGTAATGTAGGTTGTAATATCACTATGCTTTTACATAGAGAGTAAACAATTTATTAAAATAAAAGTGTGGGCGTCAATTTGTTTATAGTAATCACATAGAAAAACATATTAAAAAAATGCTTTGACTTATATACGTAACCTAAATTTATCCAATTTTTAATTATTTACATTTGATAATAACTTTCACATATTTTCGCTATCATAACCATTTGAACAAATAATAAAAACTTTGTAAATACCAATGATTTAATATTCAAAGTTATTGCTAGATTTTTGAATTCTGCGTAAATTATTAACAAAAAGAAGACAAGCAAAATTTGCTTTAAACAAAATAAAAAAACATGAATTACTAGCTTTTGTCCGCGGCTTCGCTCGCGTCAATGTAGATCTAACATATCCTTAACAGTACCTTGAACAGTATTTTTTATTATTTTTTACAGGATTGTTCAGAGTAATGTAGGTTGTAATATCACTATGCTTTTGTATAAAGAGTAAATAATTTTTCAGAATAAAAGTACCGACATAAACTAGTTTACAGTAATCACATAGAAAAACATATAAAAAAATGCTTTGACTTATATACCTAACCTAAATTTATCCAATTTTTAAATTATTTACATTTGATAATAATGTTCATATATTTCCGCTATCATAACCATTTATATATCTACCATATTCAAAAAATAATAAAAACTTTGTAACTACCAATGATTTAATATCCAAAGGTATTGCTAGATTTTTGTATTCTGCGTAAATTATTAACCAAAAACAAGACAAGCAATATTTGCTTTAAATAAAATAAAAAAAAAACATGAATTACTAGCTTTTATCCGCGGCTTCGATCGCGTCAATGTAGATCTAACATATCCTTAACAGTACCTTGAACAGTATTATTTATTATTTTTTTGTATAAAAGTGCTCTGTTTGTATCTCTGCCAAGTTTATATAAAATATCGTTATGATCGGTTAAGTAGGTAAGCCATGAAAGCGTAACAAACAAACAAAAAAACAAGCAAACTCACGTTTGCATTTATAATATTGCTTTGATTACAGTATCATATAGATAAATAATTTTTTTTTTCGAACTGACTACGCTATTGACCAAGCAAGGTCTTAACAGCTTCACCGGACTACCGGGCTACTAGATAAATAACATTTTGTTAACTACCACTATTAGTAATAGTCCAGGATCCACAGTCCATTTTTGCACTTGATTACTATCAAGTTAATTTTCCGTGAGTAGCTTCGTTTCGATGAGATGCCCAACAATTTCCCGTTCGAAAATTCTCGATTATGGTAGCTAATAGAGGTAGCAACTATAAAATATGTCCTTGTACTTGTTGTTGTATGTAATTATCTAAATTATTTGAAAAAATATTTGTCCTACAAAATGTATGGTTTGGTCAAAGAACCCCCCCATGTACCGATAATCTGTAAATGTCTCATCGAAACGAAGCTCACGGAAAATTAGCTGGTTAGTAATCAAGCGCCAAAATGGACCGTAGATCCTGAACTATAATACTTATAATGAAGTTTCTGTTATTATGGTTGGGTAAAATATATGAACATCCAGTAATCCCAAAACAAAGGAGTTTTAATTATACCTATTTCCACATCTGTGTGACATCTTCACAGACGATATACAGTGTGTATACCTTTTACGTAATACGAGGGCGGCACGCGAGCACTATACACCGACACACGTGCTCCCGGACACGACAAATGCAAATGAATAAGCTTTCATATTAACTGTATACAGGGCGTTTACATTTTATAAAAATGGACAAATAATTTTATGTATACACAGTATTCGTCATAATTTTACTATCACGTTATTGTAATCATAATTTAGTATTAATTGTAAGGATTGACGTGGCTTATGACAGATGCCTGGTGGTTGTGATCCAGTCGGGTATAGATACCTATTATTTCGGCGAACATGCTATTCACTTCTTTAGCAGAAGTAAATATGGTACTAATGCTCAAATATTATAAATATGTTTGTTTTTAATCTTACGGGTATTTAGAAAATAAAGACACGATATAATTTTTTAATAGAAAAGAAATGGGTATCCGTTTTACCAAACGATAGAAGTGAAACTTATATATAAATATATACACATCAAATTTCATATAGATCTATTAATGTTTATATGTAAATAAATAATAGTATTATTTTATTATTACAATACGTACTAAGGCTATTATAGAGTGAATAAATATGTGAATCCTCTAAAGACGATTGTAACATGTAATGTATTTCAAATATGTTAAAAAGATAAACCAGATCGAGTTTCTCGCCAGCTCTTTTCGATGACTGGGTATCCGAACCGGTGGTAGTTTTGACGTCCATAACCCGAGTGTGATGATTCATTTTCATTCAACATTCATTGCGCCTAAAGAAGTTTTTACCTCAAAAATGTGTTTTTAAATCAAACCACTCCCAAAATGAGAGTAATTTTTATAATTATAATACCCTTTTAATAGTTTTTAGTGAAGTTGCTCACGATATGTTATTGAACACACGAATCATATTAATGAGCATAAGTTACGGAACCTTTTTGGGGCTTTGATTCATTAAGGGTTAAACATCCGTTCATGCGGTTTAGTTGAACAAAGAGTAATATAATACAGACGTGCACAATGTCTCTAATGCAATGTTCCAAAATTGTTTTTCGTAATTGTAATGCATATAAATAAAATTTTATTGATTGTTGTCTGTCTATGATCTTTTCTGAAGTAACAGCTAAACCGATTTTTATTATAATTTTTCACACGGTTAGTAGATTGTTCAGAGTAATGTAGGTTGTAATATCACTATGCTTTTACATAGAGAGTAAACAATTTATTAAAATAAAAGTGTGGGCGTCAATTTGTTTATAGTAATCACATAGAAAAACATATTAAAAAAATGCTTTGACTTATATACGTAACCTAAATTTATCCAATTTTTAATTATTTACATTTGATAATAACTTTCACATATTTTCGCTATCATAACCATTTGAACAAATAATAAAAACTTTGTAAATACCAATGATTTAATATTCAAAGTTATTGCTAGATTTTTGAATTCTGCGTAAATTATTAACAAAAAGAAGACAAGCAAAATTTGCTTTAAACAAAATAAAAAAACATGAATTACTAGCTTTTGTCCGCGGCTTCGCTCGCGTCAATGTAGATCTAACATATCCTTAACAGTACCTTGAACAGTATTTTTTATTATTTTTTTGTATAAAAGTGCTCTGTTTGTATCTCTGCCAAGTTTATATAAAATATCGTTATGATCGGTTAAGTAGGTAAGCCATGAAAGCGTAACAAACAAACAAAAAAACAAGCAAACTCACGTTTGCATTTATAATATTGCTTTGATTACAGTATCATATAGATAAATAATTTTTTTTTTCGAACTGACTACGCTATTGACCAAGCAAGGTCTTAACAGCTTCACCGGACTACCGGGCTACTAGATAAATAACATTTTGTTAACTACCACTATTAGTAATAGTCCAGGATCCACAGTCCATTTTTGCACTTGATTACTATCAAGTTAATTTTCCGTGAGTAGCTTCGTTTCGATGAGATGCCCAACAATTTCCCGTTCGAAAATTCTCGATTATGGTAGCTAATAGAGGTAGCAAGTACAAAATATGTCCTTGTACTTGTTGTTGTATGTAATTATCTAAATTATTTGAAAAAATATTTGTCCTACAAAATGTATGGTTTGGTCAAAGAACCCCCCCCTCCTTCCAACATGTACCGATAATCTGTAAATGTCTCATCGAAACGAAGCTACTCACGGAAAATTAGCTGGTTAGTAATCAAGCGCCAAAATGCACCATAGATCCTGGACTATAATACTTTTTTTCGAACTGTCTACGCTATTGACCAAACGAGGTCTTAACAGCTTCACCGGACTAGACTATAATACTTATAATGAAGTTTCTGTTATTATCGTTGTGTAAAATATATGAACATTTAGTAATACCAAAACAAAGGAGTTTTAATTATACCTATTTCCACATCTGTGTGACATCTTCACAGACGATATACAGTGTGTATACCTTTTACGTAATACGAGGGCGGCACGCGAGCACTATACACCGACACACGTGCTCCCGGACACGACAAATGCAAATGAATAAGCTTTCATATTAACTGTATACAGGGCGTTTACATTTTATAAAAATGGACAAATAATTTTATGTATACACAGTATTCGTCATAATTTTACTATCACGTTATTGTAATCATAATTTAGTATTAATTGTAAGGATTGACGTGGCTTATGACAGATGCCTGGTGGTTGTGATCCAGTCGGGTATAGATACCTATTATTTCGGTACATTATTAGATATAGATTGATTTATCTCGAAACGTAACACCCCTACGCATAACATTATGCCGGTTGTTATGCGTGGCGTATGATCGTCGCAATCCAGGTGAATGTTATGGTTATGGTGGTAGAGCCACGCTGAAACTATTACTGGTTTCAGCATAAATGGGTCGGCTCGTCCGGGGTAGTACCACCCTCTCATAGAAAACCGACGTGAAGTAGCAGTGCTCGCATTGTTGCGTTTCGTTAGGTCAGTGAGAGCGCCGGAGGCCCATCTCCCCTCCCCTCTCCTCCTCTCCCTCTGCCTCCCCTAACCCCTTCCCTCCAAAGGGTGGCAACGCACTTACGACTCCTCTGGTGTTGTTAGTGTCCATGGACGGTGGCGATCACTTAACATCAGATGACCCACCAGTTCGTTTGCCACTTATGACATAAAAAAAAAGAACACAGATACCATACCCTACTATTTGACAAAACTAATATGATACTAGACCCACCCCGGCTTCGCGTAGGTGTAATGTGCTAATGTAGGGCGTAATTTTGGTATTGTTTTTAATATTTATATATCTAGAGTTGACCAAATTTATAGAAGCTAAGCTACGTAAAAATCTTCACATAAACTTTCTTTTTTGTTGTGCGTTACGTTAAATCTGTGTTATCTTGTAAGACAATAGTTGAAATGGTATACTGTAAAGGACATTTTTTTTTCTCGAACTGAACACGCTATTGACCTAGCAAGGTCTTTACCAGACAACTAAAATTCACCGGACTACTGACAATTTTAATCTACATCATATGCCCAACGTAACTAATTTATGTTATTGGATAAGATAATTAATACTGTATTGGTCAAATTAGCTTCGGAAAAAACCAATTAGCTTTAATAATATTGTAAAGATTAAAATTATCAAAATTATCAGTGTGAGCTATATTTAGGAGTTAAACATACACTATGACGGACCTTTTTGTAGTATTTTTTTAGATTTACAGTTCTATGCAACGTTATTCTTATACAAATAAGGTTTAGGCGGCGTTATCAAAGAAAGCGGCCGAAAACTTCGCCTTACGGCTTCATTAGAACAAGTCGACTTTTTTTGTACTTTACATAAAAATAACACGTATGTAATATATACATATGTATATATGTAACATGTATGTAATAATACACATAAATATTCAGGAAGAAATTATAGAAACGATAGTAAAATTCGTATAAAAACCGGTGCGTAGTTTAGAAGAACTAAGGTAACAAACAAACATAAATAAAAGCGACTTTGTTGTAGCATATTTATAGATTAGATCTAGTCTATACCTGCTAACGAGGTGGATTAGTAAGAAATTTGGCTCTGTGGTAAGTAGGTTCAAAATTCTTAATGGACTCGTCAAATAAGAGTCTTAAATTGTGAGATTTTGCCTTTAAAAAACTAATCTTTGTTGTAATTCTCAAAATTATTTAATCGCATGTTTCAACGTAACCCCTATAATCCGTGAGTGAAAATAAAATGTACAATACAAGGCCGAAGATTTGAAGGGATAACCGAGATAAATAGTTTTATGGTGATCGTAAAATTTTTAAGACAAAGAAAGCATGATTACAATTATTTTGGCAAGAGCCTTTGAAGTTAAAAACCGATTTGTTAATGGCTTTGTTATATACTTGTATTTTGTTTATGGTAATAGGTTGAGAATCTACAATAATAAGAGGCATCGTAAACTCATAAAAAGTCTACAAATATGTAACAGATTTGTATGCTGGATTATTCTCCGCGTTCATTTGGATACGGGAAAATTCCGTGTGTGAATGGTTATAAAACTAAATCTTACTGAATATTCTTTTGTTATATATATTAATTCTAATCTCTAAGTCAAAATAAATGTTCTTCTTGAAATAATTCTAACTTGTACGGCTGTATAATTTACAACAATGTAGCTGTATTTATAGTGTCTACGTTCTAAATAGAATTTAATGGAATCATATTATTGAATGCAAAATAAAAATATTTAGAATAAATCCGTTTAAATTTGAATGATTAATTAGAAAAGTGGGTGCGTGCTTATGAAAAGATATTAATAATTGCACATTAAATTTATACGTGTTTATGTATGTATACGTACAGTATATACAAAATATTATTATATTAAATAATAATAAAAATTTAAGCGTAAGCGCCGTTGATGTCTGGAGCCGAGTATACACGATTCAGCGCCACCGACTCGAGCGTCACGGTCGATTTTCGTTCACTGTTAATACCATCTAAAAACTTCATTTCAAAAATCAAATAACATGTCACGTAAAAGTTTATATCGAAACTTAAAACTGAAAAGAAAACATGCTGTAGATGCAATGTAAACGTGGCCGGGCGCAAATTCGGGTAGACTTGGTACCAGGCCGCGCTGTACACAGGTATAATTGCCCGTCTGTCTTACATATACGAATATGCTTTGGACACACTAATTATTTGTTTATGGCTCTACCTATAATTTTGTATTGATTTCGAAGTTTTTTTTTTCGAACCAAGTTAAACCAAGCTCGAATATGATGTTATTATTAATAATGTATAGCAATGTCAATACATAGACCAGTTGTGTTCGTTTAGCATTTTATTAACTTAACTAATAATATAAATGCCTGTCTGTTTGTTACGCTTTAATACCTTAATTACTCAACCGATTGTGGTGAAATTTTGAATACATAAATCAGAAGTATAGAAAAGTTTATAGGGTACTTTTCGGTACGAAAAAGTATTGTTCGGTCGGGATATGTCAAATCCTTATTAACATCAGCGAAGACGCTCGCAAAGGCTAGTCTTTCAATTAAATAAGGTACCATATGTAGTGACTTTTATGTCCTCTATTCGATTAGCCGATTATTTTAATTATACATTTTCAAGAATTAACTGTTTCCAGTAATTTATAACACTAGGTAAATACTTGTCGTTTACGGAACTTAATTGTACTGGGGGGCGTAACTAGGGATTTTCGACCACAACAACTATTCTTTTTGTTATTGGAACTGACTGATATTGTTCGCCTGAAGTACTTTAACAGCTTCTTTAGGCTTTGCGGTGAGCGTAAACGGAACTCAGCCGAAACGTCAATTAACACAACACTATCAAAATGACAGAACGGAAAGGCTAGTCCAAGTGCTTTGAATTCCGTTATTTAGTAATCTTATTAACTGTAAATGTATTTATCTCTAGGAATATTATGTATTTAGATCACCGGACAATTATTTTCTAAGTAAAAAGAAAAACAATTAATATTTAATCAAATGAAATCAATAACACTTTATTCAATTTAGACCCTAAGAATGCACTTATGAACGTCAAAACTACCACCGGCTCGGAAAACAACCCAGTCATCGAGAAGAACCGGCAAGAAACTCGATCTGGTTTACCTTTTTAACAATTATGTATAACATTTAGAATATATTAGGTGAATGTCACAAACGTTTTTAATGGATGCACAGAGATGAGTTAATTCCAGACATCACCATCGTTCACATATTGATAACAAGCTTTTGTACAGTTAAGCTAAAATCGTTATCGGATTTTAGCGTCCATTTTGAATTCTGCCGTTTTATTTCTATTTCATTTTTGTACTGGAAAAACAAGCACGATTGCAAAGTCGTTGGTTTAGAAAAAGTAGTTCCAATTTAACCTGCAAGATTTTACCTAAACAAAGTAACAAATATTGCAGATTAAATAAAACCTTGTAATAAAAAAAGTCACAAAGCTTATTGTTATTTTTGCTTATAGTTGTTGTTGTGCGTTTTTTTGATTTTGCATACATCACTCAGAGGTATAGGAAAACTAAATTAAACGAGCGAAGCCGCGGCCAAATACTTGTAAGATATAAATGTATGAATATTCATTCTCATACATAACACAGTTTTATTTAATCGTATTGCTAAATAGAGTATTAATCTTCTATTATCGTCTTTTTTTTTCGAACTGACTATGCTATTGACCTAGCAAGGTTTTAACAGCTTCACCGGACTAATAAGGCGAGCGCTTAAGGCACTTAACAGATTATATTTGACAACTAGCTCAAGGGTGCACGGCGCACCTCGGCTTGGGCTATTGCCTGACTCATGCAATTCACGACCTATCTGAGCTAAGCTAAATATTCATACTTATATGATCTATTGAAACATATATGTTTACCAAGCATACATACCTCAACAATTCTTATACGTATTTTGTGTCGGATAATGTATTCTAACCTATTTCAGTTCGATAAGGGAAACAAAATATCAATATTACACGTATAAAGGCCGCTATGCTACGCGTCGCTAGTTTGACGTAACCGTAATTCGTCACGAGCATGTCGTGGTCATCGGTGACGGGGATCCATAAATTGTTTTACTACCAAAAACCGTTGAACGCAACTTAAGAAGTTATTTAAAAAAAAACACGTCTGTGACAAGTAAAAATGACTGACAGAGATAATTTCAATACCTACATTTATTCAATACTATTCAATTTATGCCAAATTAATCTATAAAAACAATATCGCAAAAACATCATGTAAAAAACCAATACTCGGTGCCAAATATTAGTAATACGGTGTGACATAGCCCCTGCAATCGATATGAGCTATGATTTCTGCATAAAAAAATATCGATTGAACAAAAAAAAACGTAAATTTACAGAATGTAGCAACACTTAAATAGTCCTCCAAAACTGATTTTCCATTTGATTATTTCGCAACGAAACGTCAGGTCGCTGAGGTCGACGCGGTGTCGGGACACGGGGCCTCTGTGTCACAGTGTGTCCACACGGACCGTGGGACTGCGTAAACGGAACGGAACCGTTTCTAATCGGTTACCGAGAATCGATTTTTCAAAATAACGGTAGCCATAAGGTATTATTTTACATCTGGACAGTAGTTTGCGTTGCAATTTGTGAGCGTGCTCATTGAAGAAATATCTATTTAATTACAGTTCAACGAAAATTAATCAAAGTGTCAATTGTTGTACACATCAAGTAACATGATTGGTTTCCTTACTAATATTATAAATACGAATGTGAGTTTGTTTGCTATGGTTTCAAACTTTAAATAATTAACAGAGAATCACGACATTTTGTATATATGTTCTCTGGAGCTTAGAAATTTCACCGAGAAAAAGTCCCAAAGAGATAAGTCACAGGCATTCACAGTTCGGCCCTTCTTTGTAATGCTTGGTTTTCGTCAGGTGGCCGATACGCCCTCGGCCCCGTTACCTCGAGCCACGTCACACGGCTCTTTCTCGTTATTACTTCGCTTTTAGTTACGGTACTTTCTCAACTATATTTTTTTATTGCGTTACTCTTAAAGAACACGGCGTGATGTCGAATACGCCTCAGCATTCTTCTGTAATTAATCTATTAAATGCAAAAAATATTTGTCAAATCTAACTGGTAATTTTAGAAATTAACGGCTTAAATTTCATAATATTACTCTAAATTTCTTAAAGATATTTTTTGTTTGTAACGTTTTTTTATACTTTATAGGTTATACCGTTTGACCAGAATATCACTTGATGTTAAATGACAGTGTGACAGTGACAGTGATGACAGTTTGGTGACAGATTTTTAACTTGAAAATGGTATGTAGTGGGCTGTAGGCTTAAAAAACCTGCCACAATACTATGTTTTTTTTTCGAACTGACTACGCTATTGACTAAGCAAGGTCTTAACAGCTTCACCGGACTACGCCACAATACTATGGTTGCATCATTATGCTTTCGTTTACCGAAAGCTATGATTTATTTTAACATATTTACACGCTAACTGCTGGAACGTCATTGTTTCAGAAACCTGTGCATTTATGTACCAGATAATACAAGAAATCTTACTAAACGATAATCCACATCAAATTGACAGATACCATCGTTTGCCGGTAACCTGTGTTCAGTGGAGCTTCAAGTGTCATTTCATAGGGCACAACACCGCGACAACGGCAGAGCACAATCTCGGAGTTGATGACCTCGGGAAACTTATAGCACTGTGAGATATAAGACATGAATATTTAAGATTGTTTGTTGTATTTGACCGAAGTTATTAAATATTATTTCGTAATGCACGTTCAGTGGCCGATTTTCAACTATTAGCGTTGCTGGATACGATATACGCGTCAATAAATATTCAAATTATGAAGTATCTACTTACCTCTTGAAGTACTAAGATATCATAAACCTTTGGAACCTTTTTTTCGCAGATTTAAGTTCCTAAGTGACATGAGTGATTTCTTATTGGTTTATTTATTCTTGGCCACAATGGAAGATCAGCGCTGGGGTCATTTGTAAAGGTGGCAGCCAGCACATGCTGATTTGTGCGCCTATGTAGTTAAACCGTGGTATAATTTTGATATGTTTTAACGTACATTCTATATTATTTTTCTATATTATATACATCTTTGTAACTCTATTTTGTACTATTGTGTTATCCATGTGTTTGCTGCAATAAACATATTTTCTTTCTTAAATAATATTGTAACTATTAGAGACTATATTAAACCCATTTTCACAGATTATTCCATATTCCCTCATAGTACGAAATGTTTAGTACCGTACTTGATTTATTACTGTTTTTTTATGTCATAGGTGGCAAACGAACAGGTGGGTCACCTGATGTTAAGTGATCACCACCGTCCATGGACACTAACAACACCAGAGGAGTCGCAAGTGCGTTGCCACCCTTTGGGGGGAAGGGTTAGGGGAGGGAGTAGGAGAGGAGAGAGGAGGGGAGGTAGTCCCCCGGCGCTCTCACTGACCGAACGAAACGCAACAATGCAAGCACTGTTACTTCACGTCGGTTTTCTATAAGAAGGTGGTACTACCGACCCATTCATGCTAAAACAAGTAATAGTTTCAGCGTGGCTCTACCACCATACTGTACAGGAATATTATAATAATATACAGAAACAAGGAAGTTTTTTTTCTGAAGTTATACTTCTTTTTTCGCGCTAGGGAAAAATGATAAGAGTAAATTTTTACGATGCGCGCGTACACCGTCACGAATAACCGACACCCCGAAGTTAGCTATAGTCAACATTTTGTTTCTTCGTATTTGTTGTTTGTATTTCTTTGTATTAAAACTTTCAATGTATTAAATACCTTTTTCTATTGTTAGTATCGTTTTTTCTACAAACGTAGAATAAGGCGAAAGATAAATTTTTGAAAAGATTTTTACGCCATACAAGTATAACTTTTAACGCGTGTACTTAACATACACACTTTTTTTTTTCGTACTGAATACGCTATTGACCTATTAAGGTCTTAACAGCTTCACCGGACTACATGAAGCAAGGAAGGTTATTATTCTATTACTTATTAACTCTATTCTGTCTTTGCAATAAATCGTCACGTTATATATTTTCACACTTCGACCACATATGTGTATCATGTTTTCTATAAGCATATTGCATCTCTACTTTTTGGTGTTGAGCTTGTAGAATTAACTTTTGATTATTATGCGACAATTAAATAACGGTCTCCAAATAATAAAGAAATTTCTAACAATTACGGAGTGTCCAGGTTAGGAGAACTCATATGGAGGACATGTTGAAGAAGTGTCCAGCTCTAAGCAGTAAATAACAGTTCCTAAACTCTCCAAAATGGTGCTAGTGTAGGCAAAGATCTTGTAAATATAACCTAAAATAACTGCTGTAAGGATACGTGGAGAGTGATAATTTTTTTATGAATTTTAAATAAACGTTTAGTGATTTTTGATTGTTTACTTTTATAAAACTTGTTACAATCATTAAACAATAAAGAACTCGGTTGCTTCTGTAGAGTCACCCTAATTTAACGCAATATGCTGGACACTTTTTCATACATAGAGATGGTTCTTACTTACTTCTACGCTCCATACTATTGATACAAATGGATACTGCAGCACGTAGGATTCTATGCGTCAATCCAAAGTTGACATCGACAGGATGCTACTTTATTGTCAGTACCTGTTGTTAAGCAACTGAAATAACAGTGCAAGAAATTCTGTCTTGTAGGAGAGAAATGAATAGTAGTGGTATCATTATAGACAATTAAGCATGAGTTTTCTCACCTTTGGAAAATAAACCTTGAAGTTTTATGTTTAAAATAGGCTGCCCTGTGCTTGCTAGGAATAACGTGATAATGGGTCGATGGTTAGCGTGTCCGGGCATCGTGTGGGTAGATGTAGGTTCGAGTCTTGCGAATTGTGAATTAGCTGGAATTTTCGATTAAAAAAAATCGCGATGTAGCTATAGCATGGTGGCAGGACTTTTTCTAAGCCTGTATAGCTAGCTCAAAATCTGTCACCAATCCCTTATAGAGTTCAGGTGTGTGTTAGTGTGTTAGCCATCTTGGACTACATTGTCATAAAGCATCAGGTGAGATTGTGTTCAAATGCTAAAAAACCTGTGAAGTATAAAATGAGCTTTAATTAAAAAATTTTATGTAATATTTTTAAAATCTATAAAATGGTAGTTGTGGACGATTCATGTATTCATTCAGTAGCAAATAGTACAGCAGTAATACAACTCGCTATTCAGGAATAGTTTTTTTTCTACCAACTGGTCTCATAAATGTGATCTATAGGATGCACTAAACATAAAATGAAGTACTTTGTTGTATGCTTATATATATTACAAAAGAAAAATCTAATAAGACACCAAAAAATAAAACATTTTACTTCATAACTTAATATAATTTTTCACTGATTTATTTCATAATTAGTAATTTTTTAGCGAACCCTTAGCGAAGTATGTAGTTCGGTGAAGCTGTGAAGACCTTGCAAGGTGAATAGCGTAGATAGTTCGAGAAAAAAATAATCTTTAGCGAAGTTTTTTGTTTTACCAAAATAATGATTGGGAGACATGGTGAACACGATAAACCTAGAGAGGGACTGGCTTTCAAGTGTACGTGCCGGAACACATCTATCTATAGTTGCTTATCGACAAAAATTTTATTTGGAAGTTGCTAGCCAGATGGGTTAATAAAAATTTCCATACTATGGCTTCGTCACGATATATTTCTTCACCAAAAGTTCCAGCTAATTCGCAACGAATTCAACCATGCCCATCGACTTGGTATCTGAATCTGGAAATGCTAATTACTGAGGAATTATCGGTGGGCATATCTCATAGAGATACCTCTTCCGAGAGTTTTTACTTGTAAAGGGCACGAATACATGCAAAAGAAATTCCCGTACTCCCGACGCTAAGTGCGCGAAAGGACTTCTTTTGGTCACAGTGGTCCTTTCAAATTTCAAATTTCTCTGTAGTGGTCAAGTACACGTGACGTATTTTCGCCTAGTAAAAAAGGGAAAGTATGGTATAAAAATTAAGTTTATGTGAAGAGAAAACCGATATCCACCAATATACTCTCAAGGTTGACAATAAAGTTTTAACAACAACAAACAACAACAACAAACAATTAGTATGTGGATCGTGAGTGAATCTAATGAAAGGTGTTTGTACCTTCGACTCATTGTTTATCTAAAGAGTGGCAACTACTGGAGAATACCAAAAATATCAAGGTTTTTAATTTCCTTTACCAATATCTTTGTTGAAACAATTATCATAAGATGCAGTTAAGAATTAACTGACTTCTACAAAACAATACATAATGGGGATGTCTGGAAAAGCCGACCCTCTCTGTGCATTCGCCAAAAATGAATGTTATCTACGTATGAGACAAAACTTATCTGTGTTTGTAAAAATATGTATGATGAAGAGATAAACCAGATCGAGTTTCTTGTTGGTTCTTCTCAATAACTGGGATGTTTTCCGAACCGGTCGTAGTTTTGACGTTAATGAGCATCTTTTGAAGCCCTAAATTGTCTTTTTTTTCATTTGGTTTGCATAAGAAATGGTGAGATGTGGACTAAGTCATAATGACTGGTTTCCTCTCATAACGAGTCACTAACTCATTACCAGTCGACGTTTATTCAGTTATTTGGTTGTTATCACCAAGATAGTCTATAGCTCTTAAGTTGATTTATATTACTTCAAATGAAGTATAGGGGTTTTAATGGAACTGTTTAAGTTGACTATGTCATAATGACTGGTTTCCTCTCATAACGAGTCACTAACTCATTACCAGTCGACGTTTATTCAGTTATTTGGTTGTTATCACCAAGATAGTCTATAGCTCTTAAGTTGATTTATATTACTTCAAATGAAGTATAGGGGTTTTAATGGAACTGTTTAAAAAAATTGCTTACGGATAATACTCTTCTATTGCTCTAGATAGTAGAAATGATGCACATTTGCGACGGGCGATGTGTCCAATTGCTATTGTGTATTGTCTAAATGAGACATGCCGCACGTTGGCAGTGTTCTAGCCCGCGGGTCTAGATAAGCTGGCCATGTGACACATTGTCCCCGGCCACACGATTTCACTGTCCGGCGAGACGTGACGAGTTACGCGTGGTCGCCGTTTTTATTTCTGCCAATGACGGGTGTCGAGGCGTGGTGTGGCCGATGTTCAGCAACAAACTTATTAATGCGCTCGTTCTAACCCTTATCCCGATGCGATAGAGTTTATATTATATCTGATAAATGGGTTATAAGATTGTCGACGCGTAACCGGTCGCGGTGGGAGTGATATGTTTTTTTCATTGAGTACACACGCCCATCGTCCGAAACGAAATCTTCGAGTCTCGACCGTGATTTCTATAACGATCATCGACTAGCGGCTTCTTTAATCAATGTGTCAGAGAACTTACATTTAACACTTGTAATCGTGTTTCAAATATTTTAAAGAAATAGTGAAGATCTTGATAGCTATACTTATTTGGAAAGAATTAACTATTATTAAATCATTATAAGAGTAGGGAATTTGTCCTAATAGTATAGTTGTATTTATTATAAGTTAGCTGATGACCGCGACTTCTTTCATGAAAATGGGCTTACTGTTTCATGGAAACTAAGTGTTATGTATAATGTACATAATATTTGGGAAATACTTTTTTAGTAATAAAAGTCTCGTCATATTTGGTTCAGTTGTTTCCGTAAAACAAACAAACAAACGGCAGATATTTCAATTTTCTTTATACGTGTTAATGAACATCTATATTACTTTTATATTTTACTAGCGAGTCCGGCGGACGTTGTCCTAATAATAAAAAAAAAACCTTGACAAATTATATACCAAAATCTTCCTCGTGAATCACTTTATCCACTGGTGAAAATGCATAAAGATCCGTTCAGTATTTTTTAAGTTTATCGCAAATAGACAGAGAGACGCGCTAGGGGACTTTGTTTTATACTATGTAATGGTAATGATCGTATAGAAGAAATCATAGATTTAAAGTTACGCGTAACAAAAGAAAACGACTTTTTTTTTTCTCGAACTGACTACGCTATTGACCTAGCAAGGTCTTAACAGCTTCACCGGACTACTTCAAAGGAAACGACGTTTGTGTGAATATACTTGCGTAGTTTCTAGGACTTTGATAAACTGTAAATTTGAACTTCAATCATTTAAAAACTCCTGACGTCATATATTCAAAATCAAAATCAAAAGTACTTTATACAATTTCGACCATGAGAAGGCGCTTATAAACGCCAAAACTACCATCGATTTAGACAACATAGTCATCGGGAAGAATCCGCAAGAAACTCGATCTGGATTATCTTTTTATCATACTCCCACGGGCCCGCGGACGTTGTCCTGCCCTGATAATAAAAACACCTTGACAAATTATATATCTGGAATTTCCCGATGAATCACTTTATCTACTGGTGAAAACCGGGAGAAGATCCGTTCATTCGTTTTTGAGTTTATCTGGAACAGACAGTCGCACCAGATGACTTAGTAATGTAAGCACATAACATATATTTAAATATATACACAGTTACATAAATATAGATGTCTTATAGATATACATAGTAGTTACATTTGTTTTTACCGGATACATAGGGTGTCATTTCCAAACATCACTATCGATCCCATATTGATCCATCCTATATAGGATTTAGACACTAAAATCCGCTTTTTTTTTTTTATTGTAGTTCGGCAAAGTGACTGCACTATGCCTGATGGTAAGCACAGTACAGTCCAAAAACAATGGCGACCACCGAGTGACACATTATCTATCGCCGGTCGCCACTGTCATGCCGGCCTGCGAATAGCTGGATATGCACAGGCTGATCCCGAAACGCGATCCGCAGAAGCGAATCACTATGACGGGCTTTTTCGCCATATACATGGTGGTTGCGACCCAGTCAGGCTGTAAAACCCTACCACCCCGCTTTCGCCATTGCCTCGTTCGTTATTCAGCAGGGTGCACCACGTGCAGGTGAGGTTGGCTTGGATGTCTCAAGTCTTAGATGTTATTCGACACCCCTTACACATATATATATATATTCATACTCACTAAAATATATCATCCATACATATAATGAGAATGTAAATCTGTCGTGTCTGTATTTTTTAGATATATGTGAAAAAAATTGTTGCAGCTGTCTTGGAATAAGTAATAAAATACATTTCAATCATTTTTAGAAATGT